>JAYXIM010012303.1:0-40086 GCA_037575425.1 Anastrepha fraterculus | reverse complement strand
ATTATATGCGGCGATTAAATCTCGCACTGAAAGTGTTGCTTTTTCTTTTCTATGGCTCCTACAAAAGCTTTTGCGTCGGGGCCGTGAGTACAGTGGTAGTGCATATATATATATATGTATATATCTGTGAATTCAGACTGGTTGTCGCGCACCAACCCATTCGGCTACGGCGGCCGGTGGTAGTGCATAGCGCCCATTTTTTCCTTTGGTGTGCCTTACATTGTCTTCCTAAACTGTGGTGAGTTTTCTAAACATAGGTTTTCGCTTGCTGGCTACAGGGTAATTCATTTGCTGTTCTGTTCATAAGATTTTATTTAGATATTTTTTGTTTATTTGGGTAAAATATCTATCAAGCCCTGCTTCAGATGCTTACCTCGCGAATTCGTTTCTCTTTCTGGAAATTACCCTGTGACCCTGAACAAATTGGATTAATAGTTTTTAAAAATTGGAAAGATGTTTAGGAATTTACTTATTGTTGCTCAAAAATTACGAAAATTCTACACCTAATTAATAGGTCCGTCCCAATGTGTCCGTTTCGTGCGCTGCTTGATTGACAGCAAAATAGATTATGTGTATTTGAGCCGAAGGCGCCAGATAAGTCTCGTACGCCATGTACGAATACAACAAAATTGACAACTTTCTACTTTTGGCGTACGGCAAGTGCGGCGAAAATACAAATGAAGCGCAAATTTTTAGCGGCGGTGTTTTTTATTATATCAAGTAAAATGTAAAAAATAAATGGAACTAAAATTAATTGGGTCAATTCAAATGCACCCTGATATTTTCAATTCGTTTTACACGTCACGTCAGTCAAATGCGTTGTCGCAACGAACGGAACGGACCCATTGTGATAGCCGTATAAGCTATAACGAGACTAATTTTAATTCAACAGGGCATCATAGATAAGATAAGTAACGTGTATTATACTAGCAAATATCTGGGATAAACACAATAACGAATAAGCAGACATTTAAATCAGAAAGCACACATTTTTCATCTCTTTTTTACTACTTATTCCCGCTTATCTTATTTAGTGCAGTTTGGCATACAGCGACTTTACACACAAGCCGCAATTTTTGAGAAAAAATTTTCGTTTTGTTTTCAAAATTTTAATGGTAAGAAAAAATAATTGATTAATAAAAGATAAGATTAATGTAAGATAATAAGCAAAAAGTTCATTGGAGCCCGCAGTTTTTCAATTTTTTCTCTAAACAAAAGTATTATATTCCTCGAACATTTTTTAAAAGGGTTTTGATGTATGATTTTCAAAATTTTCTTTATATACAAACTAATAGTACTATTTACAAATTTTTTTTTTGTGTTGGACCACTCTTCATATGAACTTATGTGAAGTTTCACTTCAATCAGCCAATTCATTCTTTGTTTAAAGGCACTAAATGGCGACGAGGCACAATATTTTCTACAATGGAAAAATTCAAGTATCGAGCAATGATTGAATTTTTATTTTTGGAATGTTTAAAAGCAACTGAAATTTATGAACGAATGTTGAATGTATAAGGGCTTTTCGCCATCAATTATGTAGTTCGGTTGAAAGAATTTAAAAGTGGTTGTACAAACCTTGAAGACGATCAATGTGAAGGACGTCCAAAAACAACAATAAGACCAGAAATCGTAGAAAAAATACAGAAATTCATCGAGTGACTGAAAGAGATTTAGTAGAAGCTCTATCTCAATGGGCGCAGTAAGCAATTTTTTGACTGAAGTATTGGGTTTCAGAAAGTTGTGAAAAAAGGGTGCCGCATTCGCTAACAATGGAACGAAAATACATTCGAATGCGATTTTCTCAACAACATTTAGAGCGTCGATTCATCACTATGGAATAAACTTGGGTCTATCACCATGATTCTAAATCAAATTCGGAGGCTAAAGTGTGGTGTGAACCTGGTTCTTCGGCTCCGAAACGAGTTTGTGTCCAGAAATCGGTCAGAAAGGGTCTTGAGGAATAATAATAATGAAATGTATTCCAAACCATACAATTGTGTTTTTCTTTTCGAACCGTAAAACTTATTGAACAACTTAGTAAATCTGAAAATTCAATACGAGTAAAATATTATCGTCAAGCACCTTAAATGGATTGAAACATATGGAAGAAATGGGACCAGTAGCGATGTTAACGATAAAGTATTTAAAAAGTACATGATACACAAATATTTCGGTAGGGTAGTTCCATGTCACATTGCAGGAGCCGAAATAAGTGATTTTTAAAGAATTTTAATTTAATAGTTTACAAGTTTTACAGCATTCATCTTTATTTTATTATTATAATTAATTATTTTATTATTTTTTATTTCTTCTAAAATAATTTTTTTTTTAAGTTGTTGGGGCTGATCGCCGGCAGGTCCTCTAAAACAAGCCATTTACGTGAAATACGAAATCTTTCAATAGGAACATGTGAATTGAAAAAATACAGACTTTTGTTTATATGGGGTATACTATAAATGTAGGTACACAATGGCGGTTTCTTAAAAACAAAGAATGAATATTTTGGCTGTTAAATGCATATAAAATGGAAAATATTTATCGATAGAAAAAAATCGTATTAATTACTAAAAAAAGACTTCAAGTATAAAAGTGGTGTGAAATTTTGAGAGGTGGTATTCTCACTTTCTCATTCAAATCACAGCTTTCTGAAAAACGCGAAGAAAGTTTCAAAAGCATTTAAAGGTACTCAGAAAGGTATATCCAAATATGTATGCATGTAATTTTGAGAATATGTGCCAGATTGACTGAACTTTGGTCATCTTCGCAAAGCTACAACTGTCAAATTCGGCAAGAATACGCATTTAGCTCGGAAATTTAAATAAAGTGTTTTCCAATAACATGTGTTAAAGATGAATGGTGAAAAAAGTAAAGTAAAGGCTTTTCCAATAACAAGTGTTATTTTGGAACGGATTGCGCTATCGAGAGATGATTAACAATTTTTTATGGCCGGAATTGGATAGTATTGATCTGGATAACGTTTATTTTCAACAAGACGGCGCTACGTGCCACACAAGCAACGGAACCATTGATTTTTACGGGAAAAGTTTCAGGACCGTGTTATCTCTCGAAGAGGTGATCACAATTGGCCACGGAGATCTTGTGATTTAACACCTTGTGAGCGTTTTCTTTGGGGCCACGTGAAAGAGAAGGTCTACGCCAACAGCCCAGGGTCGATTCAAGACCTCAAAGATGGAATTCGTGAGGCTGTCGAGGGCACAGGTCAGCCACTTTGCAACTCGGTTATGGAAAATGTAATGAAAAGGATAATGTCCTGTAAGCGTCAAACCCTATATTTGAATCAACATTTTAAAATGTATTCAGAAAATAAGAAATCCGTTCGCCAAACTTCTGTAATGCGGCTCATTTCTGGTTAACCGCTTAATGATTTTAAACGATCAGCGCTTGCATGCGGTGGATATAGGTATTTACTCTAACGCACCAACCCGAAGCTGCTCGCACGTCTGTAACATATGATATTACATACGACACATGAACGAATCGTGCTTGCCAATCGCTACTTTTCATGTGCACCGGCTTCTGCATATGGATTCTTCTCAGATATTTTATAAAACTTTATAAAATTGTTTGTAAGTGTTTTTTTAACAAAACTAGGCCAACAAACAAAAGTGCAGTCTATTGTTCCAAGCAAGGAATTTCGGAAAACGCATCCGAAGAGAGAGTTGTTATTGGTGTCAACATTGTGAAGTTGGTTTGTATTTGGAGCCATGTTTTTATATTTATAAATAAAGTAAAGAAATAAGTGGTGCGTACATTTCTGTTAGGAGTTTGGCAGAGCTCCTCGTTCTATTTCTAGTATGCGTCCTGATATTGTCCCACAAATGGAGGGACCTACAGTTTTAACCCGACTCCGAAGGGCAAATAGTTTTTATGAGGAGCTTTTTCATGGCGGATATATAAGTACACTCCAAAATTAAATAAATGACTAAGTAAATAAATAAATAAATAAAAGTGCCCAATTTGGATAGATGTAAATCCATGGCAGACTCATTAGGTGCCTCTACGTGGAGAAAAAGTCATTGTTTGGTGTGGCTTTTGGTCCGGCAGCAACATAATCTTTTACTGATCGATGATAATAAACTTTTTGTGGCCTACTCGTGCAATAGATGGTATGAATATTATAAATATCAATAAGATTGTACCCGGATAACTTAAAACTTTTATGATGAGGCGTTCGAAGGTTTAGTCATCTTGCGTGGCGGCGACATTCGTTGTGGTGCAACTTTTCGTGAAGCTACGTGAAATATTTTGCCTATGCAGACGATTGACGCCCTGAAGCTTAACATAACTTCAAGTTCTTCAGAAAGTAAACGCCATTTATGCGAAGATGTCCACTAAGATTTGGTGCAACTTATAACGGAGTCGGGACTGCCACTTGCACAAAATTAGAATCTAAAGTACACGTAATGCCGTCGAGGGGATAAGAAATTAAAAAACGAATTTGGCAATACGAGTATCACTTAAACTGTTGGAGTCATTGTCTCTAAACTTAAATCAGTGTTACTCTGTCACTAATCATTCGTCACACAGACTACAAATATATTTGAATATTTCCTTTTTTATTTCAAAGAAATGAGTGTAAATTGAGAGAAGTATTATAAAGAGTGGTTAAGTTTCAAGGACCGGTGTTGATTTTGAATATAATACAATTTTTTAGAAAATTATTGTCATTTCTCTTTATTATGATAATATTGGTATGGCTTAATTAAGCATGGAACAAAATACCGGCCAAATGGCTGCCGCTGAATTGTTGCTAGCTTATCGACGTACACCTTTTTTTCAAATAACCCCAAAGAAAGAAGTCCAACGGTATCAAATCACATGATCTTGGCGGCCAATTGACATCGCCGCGACGTGAGATTATTCGGCCATCAAAATTTTCGCGCAAAAGCGCCATTGTTTCGTTAGCTGTGTGACAAGTGAAACCACATATCGTCCACATCCATAGCTTCCAATTCGGGCCATAAAAAGTTCGTTATCATCTCACGATAGCGAACACTATTCACAGTAACTGCCTTACCGGCCTCATTTTGGAAAAAATACAGCCCAATGATGCCGCCGGCCCATAAACCGCACCAAACAGTCACTCTTTGTGGGTGCATTGGTTTTTCGGCAATCACTCTTGGATTATCATTCCCCCAAATGCGGCAATTCTGTTTATTGACGAATCCACTGAGGTGAAAATGCGCCTCATTACTGAAGATGATTTTCTCCGATATGTATTTTGATTTGA
This sequence comes from Anastrepha fraterculus, assembly GCA_037575425.1. Lineage (NCBI taxonomy): Eukaryota > Metazoa > Arthropoda > Insecta > Diptera > Tephritidae > Anastrepha > Anastrepha fraterculus. The sequence goes on along the minus strand of JAYXIM010012303.1, from coordinate 34,832 downwards.
ATGCCCGTTTTCATAATAAGCCTGAATAACTTTAACGCATTGCTCGATTGCCCATGGTTCAAATTGAATTAGCCTGAAATTGAAAAATGTCAAATAAAATGCAGAAAAAACTTGACGTTTAGGTGTGGTTTACATTCAATATCGGCCCTTGAACTTAACCACACTTTATTATTTCTATTTAACTTTTTATGAAAGTTCTGTTAGTGAGGTGGTGTGATGGGAATATGTCGAATTCACCAAACTGTACGCATGCGTAGTCTATTAGACGAATGTTTAGTAATCCGAGGTTAAAGCTTGAGGCATCATCAAAGGCTTTAAGGTCGAAGTGCAAGCCTACCCCTTTTCATTCATTCATTCATTGATTTAGCTTCAAAGTTTGAGTATTTAATAAAGTTTTTGAAGGTATTCAACTACATTCAAACTATTTATATTTTTAGAAAAACTTGCTTCCATCAAATATGGAGCATTTTAAGTTCTCATTCTGCTTGTGTATTGAAAATCCATAGCTTGACACTAACAAATATAGTGAAGTTCTGTTTCCTTACTTCCCACAATGCTGCAACAACAATTGTACGGGCAACAATTTGACAAAAGGTCAGTGTGCTGCAATCGAAGCGATGAGTTCAAAAATATTTTTCAGGAGCTAGTAGAAAATCTTCAAGATCTTCACTTTGTTTGAAGTAGCGCTTCAGATCCATCAGTGAAAAGCAAATTAGTTCATGATTGGAGTAAGTATTTCCAGGTGTAGGAATTTATTACCATTTTGGCTATTTATTGAAACTATACTGTTTCTACTGAGGATGCGACGGTTTGATGATCGTTCATGGGCAGTTTTCGACTGAGTGAAAACTTCAAATTGGAACTGATGCAGCTACTTATTTATTTCAATAGTGAATTCAGCATCAGTTTGAAAATTTCGGCTGTTCTTGGTGACGCTAGTGGCAAGAAAACTGAACGAGAGAATAATGTTTTATTTCTTTAATAGTTAAGTTTATAAGAGGAATAACTGACAGCGTTTATTTCCTTCATAAAGTGTGAATAGTGTTGGGAGATTTAGTTGGTTGGGTATAAAAATCTAAAATGCATAATATAAAAATAAAGAAAAAGAAGCACAAACAGAGTCGATCGAAGTACGACGGATGGTATGTAGAGAAAAAGAAAAATAGTTTTACGAATGCAACGCCATATGTAATAGGAAAACTACCGTTACTTTTCAGCGCATCGTAAAAGTACACTCACACATACATACATATATGTATATATATATATTTACATATGCATAATGTGAACTGACTGCATGGATGATATGAATTTAATTGCTGAGCACTAATTTTCTGTTTTTCTATGAACGAGCACGGATGCATGGGTGAAGAGCTCAAGAGTCGCGGAGAAATCGTCGATCAGTACAAGACCTTGGCCAACCTTGGTGAATCTATAAAAATGACAAAAGTGCTGTATAAAAAGTGAACTCAACAACAATAGTTGCAACAAAGATAGCGCCGTTGAGCAGAAAGGAAAGGAAGCGGATGAATAACAAAATGAATAAGAAAAAAAAAATAATAATAATAGAAATACCTAAAAAAATTAAATCAACGGCATGTGATTGCTGTCGGCAACAATTTCTCTGCTCTATTGGTATTGCACGGAACGGTTTTGTTGCTTAAAAGTATACCCCACAAATTAATCAAGCACTTGCAGATAAAAAGTGACTGCTGAAGATTCTAACAAAACTCTTTTAACTACCTTTGGGATTCCCGAAGAAGCAAGTCTTGTATTTTATGGGAAACATAGTGCGGAAGATATGGAAGAAGAATCAGTCTGCCCACTTGCTATCCTTTTCGGCTCATATTTTTTAAATTTAAAATTATTGAAGTTGTGAGCTGAACTTAATCAGGTACAAAAAATTTAAATTGAGGTTTGAAATGTGATGTTAAATGTAAAGACCCTAGCCATCGCTAAATATTAAAACCGTTTGTTTCTTAAGTCTTTCTTAGTCTATAAGAAGTTAAATTTTGTTATAATATTTTAATTGGCAGAGCAAATCTGCCCCCTTGAATTGCTAAACACAACACACAGTACAAGTAAATAAAGGGTGATCAGATTGTAATGATAGATTTTCAAATTATTACGGGCTTGCTCAATGGGTTGAAATTATTAAAAATTTGTTTGAAATTCCGGCTCAGTTGAAAATACAGAGTTCCGGATATTATCAACTTCTCAAATGATGTCCATTTTTAGTTCGGCGGCTACACAACAAGCAAATTTGACCTTATTGACGTGGCCATAATGTGTTCAGCCAAGTATCAAGCCTTCCACAAATATTCACTGCTTGGAGGTATATGTCATAGTGGCATCATCGGATCTTATTCATTTCGAGATGAGGAACCAGATACTGTTACCGTCAATGGTTCTCGGTATAGAGCGATGCCGATTTTCTGTGACTAGAGCTGCTATTAATTGGATAAGGCAGCAGATACTGTAAATATATATATAAGAGACTCTAACTCCTATTTGGAGCAAAAGGCGTCAACAATTCCCCTTCGACATCGAACAATTTTGCAAGCGCTCTAAACTAATTCAAATTCTTATTCAAAAACCTCATTTATGCCTTAGTTTAACGGCGCCAGGTGGTTCGTGGTCTGCCTACATTGCGTCCTGCCCTTTGGAAGGGACGTCCCATCGGATTAATTAGCGTTCCACAGGAGTTCGTGCCAGACATAGTTCGAGGCCAGAAAATTCACATTATGCGGCGCAAGTAGCGATTAATGAACGTTTGGAGACGCCTTGTGATCTTATTATAAATGATATTGTAAAGACTCAGCGGCCGCCGTGGCCAAATGGGTTGGTGCGTGACTACCATTCGGAATTCAGAGAGAGAAAGATCAAAAATTAAGAAACATTTTTTCTAATAGCGGTCGCCACTCGGCAGCAATGGCAAACCTCCAAGTGTATTTCTGCCACAAAATCCATTTGCCATTCGGAGTCGGCTTAAAACTGTAGGTCCCTCCATTTGTGAAACAACATCAAGACGCACACCACAAATAGGAGGAGGAGGTCGGCCAAACACCCAAAAAGGGTGTAAGCGCCAATTATATATATATAAAGACTCATCAAATATTGGACCGACCGCTGAATGGCCCATTTGATTGATAAACACATAAAAGTGTTTTTTTTTCAATTGCTAAACACAATTTTGAAAATGAAATTAGTTTCCTATGGTTCTTATCTGGACACGCTTCTACATATACGATCGGGTCGTTTGAAATGTCTGTGCAAAAATGAAATCTAAAAAATTATTTCGGGTAAACCTTTTTTACTTTTCGATAAAGTTTCCTTTTAGACGTATACATTTCGAATCACATTCTAGTTTGTTGGTCCCTTCCGAATAATAGAATTTGTCCAAGTGTGAAAAATACACATTCGTTTCCGCAACAACCTTCTCGTTTGAATAAAATCTTTTTCCCGCCAGCCATTTCATCAAATTGTGGCCGATCTTCCAAGGGATACAACTAACGAAACGTAACCTCCATACGCGCCAGTAGTGGCATCTCTCAGACTTTGCACAGGCTTTTTAAACGGCCCTCGTATGTATGAATATCTTATACATTATTTCTTAAGTGTACAGCCGAAAGCCTCCGATAATTGTGCTGCGTTATACTTAAAAAAAAAAATAATAATATTTCTCCAGGATACTTCTGAGTGACACAAAAAAAAATTGTAGTTTATTTTGAGTTCCACTGCGATTCTATAGGCAGTTTCGATTCGAAGCACTTAACCAGTGTTGGTAAGATCGCGTTCATACAGAGAAACCTATGTTGCTTCAATGTATGTGACGCTCGTGCTCTGTCAACACTTTTCGTGCTGCCGTTCCTCTTAATGTTGTTGTGGACTGTCGACTAAGAACTAACAATTGCAAGGTGCGTGAACACGACGGAAACATTAAAAGAGAATGCGCAAAGCTGAAGGAACAAAAATTGGGCCTGCTTCTGTTAGGTGTGTGGCCGAGCTGCTGCTCTTATTTGTGGTGTGCGTCTTGGTCCTGTTCCACAAATGGTGGTACTCACAGCTTTAAGTCGACTCAGAATGGCAGATATTTTTTATAAGGAGCTTTTTCATGGCAGAAATACCTACACTCGGAGGCCTGCCATTGCCTGCCGAGTGGCGTCCGTTATTGGAAAAATCGTTGTCTATTACTTTACTGCTTCATGCACGGAGATTCGAACCTACTAAACATTCCGGAATGGTAGTCACGCACCAACCCATTTGACTATGGCAGTCGCCTCATTAAATCTTGGTGTAATATAGTATAAGTTTTAAGTGGCTTAAAAATTGCATTGATTTGCGTGACGTTTCTACGTTTCTGGTTGAACCTTAGCATCCCTCAATAGTTTCGACCAGAAATCTCGATCCTTTGTATACCTGTACATCCTCCAGCTTTTTAGACAGTTTTCGCAGGCCAGCAGAATGAAATATTTGCTTGAAAACTATAAATACCATAGGTGGCACAGGCGAACGTCGTTTTGGTTGAATTTTTCCACAATTTCTCTCAAAATAAAAAGCTGGTGATGCGTTGAGCAAACAAAAACTATTAAGCGGATTTTCAAGTTCTCTGGCTCAACTTAAAAGTGAAGCCATATGTAATAAATTAAAAATAGGATTTATAAATATATAAAATAATTTAGAATGATTTCAGATATGGTTTTTGCCATAATATCTTTGAATTTCATATAAAGTAAAAGCTGTAATCTCTGAGGTGGCATAAAATAAAAATAAAACAGAATATTTATATATGTAAATATTTGTGTTCTTCTTATTTTCCATAACCTATCAGAAAAATACTATAAGACCCCAGGGACCAACAATCTTTTTTTACATTTTGTTGCACTGTTTATTTAGATGTACGGACACAACCCCCACTTATTGTATGTACATAATCAAAAAATATTCTGTCACGTATAGGCTATATTTTTATACCAACAAAGAGCCACAATATAGTTTTTGACTTGAGGGTACATAACTATGTACATACCTATGGATTTTTACATGTCTTAGCTATCGGCGTGGATGAGCTGTTATTCAATTGTTGTTGCAGTTGCATCATCGATTTTCTTATGTGGCAACTTCCAAGTTGAATAAATAATAACAATAAACAATGAAAATAACAACAGAAAAGAAGAAGTTGGAGAAAAAGAAGAAGACACGTCAGAGACAGGCAGTAGTGCGATCAGCTGTGCAAAAGCAACAGGTCGAAAAACTCTGATATGAAATCGGATACGACAATGGATCAGCATAGCCAGAAGAGCTGAAGATTATGCCAAAAGTGAAGAATGGGGGCGGAGATGTACACAAGCGGAACGTGGTGAAACCCCTTCATCTTCGTGTTTTGTTTTTGTATTATTTATGCTTTTTTCGAGACATTGTTTGTCTGCCTTCAATTACAAGTGATGGTAATGTTGTTGCTGCTGCTGCTGCTGCTGCTGCTGCTACTGCTATTGTTAACGAAGATGATGATGATGGCGCAGTGAGGCACGCTGGCAACCTGCAGGAAAATTCTTTAGTACTAAGCTGGTTGGTCGCTGATGCCGAATGTGGCTACGTGCGTGATTACTACTCGGTGGCGCCCGAGCTCAAAAACCGTTATGTGCACGAATTACCAGAAAGATAAAAAATGTTTTGTATGCTAATAGCGGTCGCCACTCGGCCGCCAAGGGCAAAACCCTGAAGGTATTTCTGCCACACAAAATCTGCTTATAAAAATCCATCCATTTGTGGAAAAACATCAAGGCACGCACTTGCAAATTTAAGAATGAGCTCGGCCCAATAATCGGTTGTAAAAAGGTTGTAAATACCAATTATTATGTACATGTAAGCACCCTAGCTTCTAGTAAATTTATACTATCACTAGTTCGTGGTTCTCACCTTCTTAACGTAAGGTTAGGTTAGGTTAGGTTGAAGCGGTTGTCTTGTGGGACACACTCAGGCTCATAGCCCATTGTGATGCCGCGTGGGGGAGCTTTCCCTATTTCTCCTAAAACCATTGTGCGCTTTTCAAAAATTTTAGAAGATCTCCTATTTCTGTGGAACTGAGATCTTCCAATTCGTTAAAAAATTGCTTGCCTAGAATAGCAAATCTCCGTCTGGATAGAGCAGGACAATGGCACAGAAGGTGCAAGATTGTCTCCTCCTCTTCCTCATCAAGACAACTTCTACAGAAGTTGTGTGCTTGCACACCCATCCTTTGGGCGTGCCTACCTATTAGGCAATGCAACAGACGAATTTTATCAGCGATATCATCGGATAAGTACCTGCTTACCTCAGTTATCTTCAATTGCACTTTAGAAGACCTCTAATTCCAAATAGTCAATTATTATAGGTCTGTTCATGAAGCAAATAGTTTGTAATAATTGTTACAGAATATCACGTTTTAGTGTTCATGTACCCAAAATACTTGTAAAGTAGGGGAAAATGAGAGAGCAAACTGACATTTCATTATGAGGGGAAGTTGCAAGTTTTTACTGGATACATTTTTACTCGTAATAATTTGCTGATCGCAAAGTAAAAATAAACACGAATTAAAATTTGCGAATTCCAATTGCTAATGGAATATTCTTCATCTGACAGCGATGATGAAATGAAACAAATTATTGGGGATAAAATCAAATCATGAGATTCCGAAGCTCGTTATTTTGCATTTTATTTGCTTTATTTTTTTTTTTAACTTAATTTAATTTAATTAATTTTTAATTTTTGTATTTTTTGCTGCCAACAATTTAATCAGATGTTCGTAAAACTTGCCAATTGTTACTGGTTTTGCGTTCATGCACTTTTTTTTGATATTTTTCTCTTTGAGAGGAATTCTTGTAAATTAAGTTACTGGATGATTTTTACATGAACAGATCTTGTATTTCTTAAAGCGCCAAATATACTTCAAATTATTTAGCTGCCTGAAAGCATTTTATACATTTTACACTAGTAAATTGCCAAAGGGTATTATAATTTTGTTGGCATAAGGGTTGTATGTAGCAGAATAAAGGAATCGAGATAAATATACAGGTGTTAAATCACCTACACAAAGATGTCAAGTGCCGCATAGTGCACAAAGGCGTGCATCGACGCCTCTACAGATAGATACTGGCGTGAGGCAAAGTTGTATTCTGTCACATTTTAGCACTGGATGACATTTTGCACAAAAACTCTGAGGGACAATAATGGCATCGATGGCATTGTTTGAACATCTTAAGGACCTAGATTTCGTGGGCACCACGCTTTTGAGCCCTAGTGAGGTGTAGTCGGGGGTTGCTGAAGTACTAGGGTGGTTCAATAACTGTTTGATGACAGCGGATGGGCCTGAGGGAAGTTGGTGTTAGCATCGTGTGCTGTCATATATGGAACGGCGGCAAAACATTGATTGACAAGTTAGTATAGAGAGCAGTAGTATAGTATAGTATGTATAAGGTAGTATAGAGGGGTTAAAAAATAGCCGCAGCGTTGGTAGAAGTGAATATTTCTGAAAGAAGACTATGTTAAAAAATAAAAAAAATAAAAATTTTGAGAAAATGGCATCTTCATTTCTAACACGGGTACTTATTGAACCCCCCTCGGGAACTAGCATGCAAAACGAGCTGGTCTTGAAATCAGCATCGAAAAAATAAAAGTAGGAGCAAATGGCTATGATTCGATTTAAAATTCGAACATATGTATAGTAAGCATAAATGGCGAAGTAACTGAATGCGTGAGTCCGTTTGAGTATTTACTTAGGAAGCGTGGTAAAGTGACGCCGAAGAAGACTAGCACACTCGCTTCAGTAAAGCCTGAAGCACTTTTGGGCAACTTAACAAAATATGGCGATCCAGTCAACTCACGGAAGAACAAAATTGCGTAATTTTAATTCAAACGCGAAAATTTTATACTATAGTTGCGATACTCGAATGCATTCAAAGACATTCAAGATGTAAGTCTTCGTTAACAAATGCTTGCATCGTATACTGAAAATCTGGTGGCAAAATCCCATTTTGAATGAATTGTTATAGACCCTGGCTCAGCAAGCGGTTGTGGCTAACGAAATCAAAACTAGAAAAGGGAAATGGAGAGGACATCCCTTAAGGCAGCCCAATAGGTATATAGCAAGACAAGCACTTACATATATCAACCTGCAGGGTAGCAGACGTCCCCGAACACCAGCAAATATGTGACGAATAATAATCGAAAAGAAGTTAGCCGGGACGCGATACACATGAAACGACATATGCAGAGAGGCGTCGAACAGCGTTAGATACAGAAGAATTGTTGAGACCCTATGTACGAAGGGAAAATGGACTACAGTTGTAATAGTAAAGAGATGCTTATACCAAAATGCGTAGAGAAGTCGATTAATTTAGTTATGTTCGTGCTTCCATACATTTAGGTCACGGCATTTAGAGCAGAACTTAATATTTTACACTAAAAAAATATAAAATTAATAATTGGCGCATACACTTCTGTTAGGTATTTGGCCGAGTTCCTCCTCCTATTTGTGGGCGTGAGTCCTTATGTTGCTCTTCAAATGGAGGGGCCTACAGTTTTGAGCAGACTCCGAACGGTAAATGATTTTTAGGAAGCAGAAATACACTCAAAGGTTTGCCATTGCCTGCCGAGGGGCGACCACTATTAGACAAAATTTTTCCTATCATTGCGTGTACCAGGCAGAAGACTTGAAAACAGAGGTAATATAGGGATTCCTATCCTTGTAAATTAAAGATAAAAAATAATGTTCTCCAGGAGGCCAACAGATCATGGAGAGAAGAAAATACATGTGTTACAACCAGGCTAATTTGTCTGCAAAAAGATTACAAAAGATCAAGAGCATTGCTTAACCTCTCAAGAGAGAACATCTCAAAGGTCATGGCCTGTGTCCCCATGTCATTGGACCTACCTCCCAGCTCTTCCACCACTCTTCTAGGCTAGGTATCATATTTTCTCATGAATACTGCAGAAGTTGTACTGTAATTGTCCAGGCTTAGCCAGGAAAAGGTTGTTAGCAAAACACCATTTTGACTCTTTTACGGAACTATCCGGTGTTGGAATCCTAAGCTTCATAAGAGCATCTAATTGGTTCCATGATAAATAAACTCACAATACAACCCCAACGGACCTATATGGTATAAGTGAGTTGACTACTCCGACTGCCACACTTAACCTAACCCCTCCGATCATTTGTTGCTTCATGCACGGAGATTTGAACCTACGCATTTCTGAATGGTAGTCTCGTACCAAGGCATTCGGCTACGTCGACCGCAAAATGATAGGGTAGGAAAAAAGCGGTCTATAATATTCGATGTTGCGATGGCGAGGGAGTTGCTTTACGTTTCTTACATTTAATTTCGCATTTCTAATATGAATTTAAACTTTTTGTGGTAGGATTAAGTTAAGCTCACAGCTTCAATGATTTTATATCTAAAAAAATATGAGACGAAAAGGAGATAAAATGCGCAGAGTCTTTGTTTATTTCTTCCGCGCTATGTGTGCCACAAAATGGAAGTCTCCCGTCTACTAGATCTCCAAGGGTAGTTAAAAGAGTTTTATTAGAATCTTCACCAGCCATTATTTATCTGCAAGTGCTTACTTTATTACTTACAATATATGTTTATATATATATATAAATATATATATATATATGAATTATATTGTTTCATGAACAGGGACTCGAACCTATACAATAAAAATTTGTTAGAAATGACGCAAGTAAAATTTTGAGAATATCTCACGCACACTTTTGAGATCAGCCAAAGTCACACCCACTACTTTTATATGCCAAGCTCAAATTTCAGTCCATTCGACCATCTGATGTTACACGCTACAACTCTCATGAGTTTACTTGATTTCAAAAACTAACAACCAGCGCAAAATAAATTCTGCTCTTGACCGAATTAAAAAAATTGTTATATGTTCAACTTAAATTCTATTTACCAGCTATTGTGCTTCCATTTATAAATTAAAGGTTTAACACTTTCCTAAAACTCAAGCTGGCACAGGATCTGAAATTGTTTGCATTCGGAAAGCCCGCATAGTTTCCTAACTCCACTCGAACGAGCAACTTCATTACATCAAAATGCAGAGCCAGCACGCAGCAACGCCGGGGCCGTAACTTACGAGTACTCGTACCATAAAGGCATTTGCTTTCGGTTTTGCTCATTTCAACGTTCAGAGCACAGACACATTCAGAATTATCCACAGTTTGCTTCACTAGTTCGCGTTTTCCCTGCAGGGTATGAATGGCCATAAATATGTTAGTCAGTCTACAGCTGATTGGTATCGCAGTTGTACAATGGCATTGACAGTGGCAATGGTTGTGCGGTAACAACAGCAGCAGTTGCATTGTTGTCGATTTAGTTATTTTCGAATTTTCACAATTTCCAGCGTTTACTGTTATCAAATACCCAGTTGTGCTGCTAAAGCTTTGTTGCTGCCACAAAGAGTGACGATGTGATATGCATACATCCATTCACACGTCTACATTTACATATACACATTATAAGTAAGTGTATGTTGCATATATGTTTGTGCAATTCAACTTCCACTCACTTGGCAACTCGCGTGACGCTCGAACGAAAACGAAAGTGAAGTTGAATGCCGCCTTTTGTTTCCTGCATCAACCGCTTTTCTGTTCGTCGTCGCAAAATGCATGGAGCTCCTATGCAAGGCGAGTGACAAGCTGGAAGCTGTGTGCCTGCACTGCACTCACACACACACACACACGTATCATATTATATTCACGCCACTTTAGTTCGCTAACTCATTCACCTGGTGGCGCCTGAGTTTACATTTGTCTTTGGCGTTTCTGTTTTGTTCGGAAATTTATTTAAGTGGCGCATTTTTTCGGGCCATTTTCTCAGCTTTGTTGCATGCAACCACAGCATCGCGTATTTAATTAATTCAATGCTGCAAATTGCAGTTGATTTTGTATTGTGCTGAAATTGCATAAACGGCGCATACAAAAATGTAAAAAATATTTCCATTATACGAATGTTTTATCAGACTTTGAAAAAAGTTCACGTTCAACATGCTTTCGATTGGTTTAGTGTTATTGCTTTGCCTCACAATCATTTTCAATTTTTTTTTCTGTATTCATACTAAGCAAATGTTTTTCTATAATTTACATACCCATTTTTTCATAATTTGAATTGAATTTTATTTCATTTGTTTGTCAAAGTTGCATTTAGTTTTCACAATGCAAATATTTGTATTTATTTAGATGTTTCTTTTCTTATTTGCTTTTGATTATCGTAAACATTTATGGCGTTTGGCTACTGCACAAAACTTGCATTCATGTTTTTACGTGTTTGTTCCGTGGGTTTAGTGTCGCTGATGTTACCATTTGTAGTCATTATTTGCACGCTTGAAATTCGAAAAATTTTCAAAAAGTGAATGCTGAGTGAGTTTCCTGGCTACAGTCAGCTACTTAGGCAAATTACAGTAATTAAATCTGACATTGAAAACTATTTATTTGTGTGTATGCGAACGCCGTTTAATCGAACAATTAGGATACCAATTAAAAATATAATACTTCAAGTTTTAAACTTTTCAATCAGAATTTAGAAACGAAATTTGGCTAAGTTAACGCTGTTAAGGTTAACATTGCCTAACCACAAAATTCCCACAATATCCAAGACAACAGCCCATATAACACCAAGAAACCTGTACCCCCACCTGAAGGCCAGGAAATGTGCGCAAGCTAAACTAAGCTGTCAACGCATCTGTACTTCCCGTGGGAACGCCTTTCGACGTATTCGCCTGCAGTTGCAACGTGACAGAGGCCATCGTGTAGGTTAGCTTTAAGTTTATTAAACATTTGTAAGTTAGTCACTTTTTAGTCAAGAAAGTAAACACAATGGCTTTAAGCCTTTGTTTTTTTTAATAAATAAAACTTGTAAAAAGTTAAGTTATATGTACGATGGATATAATGGCGATTACACCCTTTTTGACTGTTTGGCCGAGCTCCTCCTCCTATTTATGGTGCGCATCTTAATGATTTTTTTTAGTTTAGTTTAACGCCACCTCCGAACGGCAGGTGGAGCTTTTCCATAGTAGAAACACACTCGGAGGTTGGTCTGCTGAGAACCGATCATCGTTAGAAAAACTTTTTCATAGTCCTTTAAATGTTAGTATAAGAAAGTGCAAGTTTGAAGTATCCCGAAATTCGGATTTATTTTTGATATTTTTTCCCCTGGCGGTCTTGGGCTCTCCTTCATATAACGAATGCTTGATTTTCTTATATGGAAGAAAACATCCAATACCGTCAACGAAGAATGTTGCCAAAAATCAGCGGGATTTTTATTTTATTATACCAAAATTCAATGGTCTATAAAGGCACATAATCTGAATTTTTTAAAGATTAAGCAAACTATATTTTCATAATAGATATATTAAAATTAATTAAGAAACAAATAAACTTTTTGAAGCTTTGTCATTAAAATCCTGTGCTACAGCTGTAGAATGAACTTTATGTATGCACGAAAGTGGCTTTAAGAGGGTTGCGTCATTGCAACACTACCTGTGATGAGCTATAATTCGATATTTCTATTGAAAAATGTGGCCTTTTTTGCAGTGAATTGAAAAACTCATCTCGCACAAAATATGGAATTAACTTGTGAAAATTTTCGTTCGATGATTTATTACGACGTGGATTATCGAGACAACGCACATTGATCAACTTACTTCGACTTTTAGGATTGAAGCACCTGATGTAACCACTATGAAACGCTGGTACAACGAGTTCGAGTGTGGCTGTCGATCCTTCTAGGATGAGTTTCGTGTACGCCGTCCAAAAACGGTTGTTGTGCCAGAAGCAATCGATGCTGTGCGCCCCTTGTTTCACGTAAATCATTGTGTGATCTATCGCGAAATAGAGACATTCTTGGGCAATAGTGAAACCAGCATACATTGAATATTGCATGAACATTCAGTCGTTAAGAAAATTTGTTACCGATGGATACTGCATAATTTGACAATTGCTCAAAAAAGGACTTGTGTCGATTGGTTTAACGAAATGGTAAATAAATTCAGCCGTGATGGTTCAAAGTACTTTGTGACATAGTCACAGATCACGAATCTTCGATATGTGCAACTTTTGAACACTCAAAAGATCGAATTCGTTATTTATTTTATTTTAATAATCTAAAGTACAAATTATCTTTCAGACTAGACAAAAATGTAAAGAAAAACAAGCCAAATTTGACAGCTTAAATATTAGCAATCAATAAAAAATCCAATATTAGGAAAAAAATTGAAAATTTTTACCAAATTAGATTTAGATAAAGCGAAATCAAGAGAAAGAACTGAGAATTATGACATGGAACGGAAGCCTCGAATCGTAAGGAACGCAATGCCTGCTTATGAAAATTCAGGTGCATTATGACGAATGAAGCCTAGAACCGAGTATGATATTGAAGGAATAAAATTAATGTGGAATACTGAAGGAAAAATTCGTATCGAATAAAACTCCAGGATCCTTAAACTCTGTTACACTTTATAGTACATTATTAGAAATGATGAAGAATGTGTTAAAAATGTACTGACGCCTTGAAAATGTTAAATGAAAAAAAAATTTGTATCTGCAAAGCCAGACGCAATTTCATGCACTATTGGTGAATATTGTTTATGTCGAGTTGAAGCTTCTTAGCATTCACTGAGTTCTTAACGGATGAGAAATTTTTTTAAATCATTCGCTAAGAGCAAGAAATTCGAAAAGGAAAACATTTGCTTATGTCATTGATAAAAATGACAAAAAGAAGTGGTCCTAGGATGCTCCCATGGGCACGCCTGTAGTGGCAACAAAATGGTTCAATAATACTTCACCTCGTCTGTCCGTCAAATATGACTTAAGTATTGCAGAAAAGTGGAGTAAAACCCAAGCAACCTAACTTATTTATTAGAATCTCGTGCGACATTAAACGCAATCAACTTGGGTCATCCACCTTAGAGAACTGGTTTGGTTCCCTAATGATTTATTTTTTTCCCGAACTTCAGATGTGAAATGCGAGGTCGATGTTTTTCAACGCCTAAAGAAGCTGTTGAAGCTTCTCGTTTTGTAGGTATCGACTTCTGCTGGGCAAAGTGCTTTGAAAATTAGTTCAAGCAAATGCAGAAGGGTATGGACTTCCATGGAGAATATTTTGAAAAACAATAAAGCCACTTTTACTATTACTTTACTGTGTTTTCATTATTGGGCGCAAAATATAAAAGGGTTACCTGGAAAGCAGTTTTAGATACTTAAGGATTTTATAAGGAATTTTTTATTTATGTTATTTCTGAATAATTTGGTTATATGACATGATGTCCAGAACTTAACGGTTTAGAGATATTCGATTCTAAATATTTTTTTACAGAAATATTTTTTTTTTCAAAAACTATTTTTTATTTCTTAAAATTAAAAATTAAACTCGAAAAGTTATCATTTCAAATTGAAAACTCAATTACTAATAGTTCTATTTGATAAGAAAAACAACTCATAAAAGAATTTCAGGGAGAAAAAATAACTCCCGAAAAATTTGTTTAAATTTGATCAAAAAATATAACTCGAAATACAAAACTGGATTTAGAACAACACAATAAAACTCAGAAATTTATTATTCTTATTTATAGCAAATATTAAAATCTCACAATGATAATTAAATATATATTTTTTCACAATTTATATCTGCTGGTTAATTAGTTGATTCTCCTGATTTTAGCCAGTCTAATAAGTCAAAAATTGCCGCAATATTGCAACCCTTTTACTGCTTGACACACTGTTGCTGACGCTTAGCTGAAAATCTGCCATAATATTGCCTTAATTATTTGCACGAATTTTGTGAAATGATGAAGAAGCGCAGTGGCAAATACGAAATAAATTTTGTATACTTAGGTTGCGGCAAGTTTTAAAACTTTTTTTTTAGTTCGTGTTTTATGAGTATAAGATTTTGATCATAAGTTTCATTTCCATTGCAATTTACTTTGCGCGAAGGAACCAATTAAATCAAACTTATGTTCGAAGACCAACATTTAAGTTTCAGTCGGTATATTTTCCGGTAAAAGCTATATTTAAATTATACTGAATTGTAAACTAACTTTACTTCCATTTTTGATTTCTGTATAAAAGCTTTTTAATTGCATTTGTCTTGCTAGTGATAAGCAACAGATTATCAATATTTTGTTGTTCGAACGTCTGATAATGCCAATGCTGCTGGTATTTTCGCTATATCATAAAAAGTAGCGTGCCGCAATTATCGAAGCTCGCACAAGCCCAGCAGGTTGCAACATTGGTTTCAACGATTTGCCACAATGCCAATGTTGCCATCCTGGGACTAGATTTAGTTATTTTTTTTAAATCGCTCAACATTTTTTCTTTTAGTCCTAGCTCTTGTTTGTACCACTTTTGAATTTGAAACAACCCTTTTGACTTTTAAAAATCTGAACTTCATTTTAAACATTTCACAGTTCTTAGAAAGCATTTTAATTTTTTCTGTTCTTGTGTTCACAATTCAACTTATTATCAATAGCAAAATGAGCGCAAATTAATCGACTATTACAAAAGTTCCATTTCTAACTGTATGTGCAACAAAGTAATGTGAAAATGGAAAAGTAAGCTAATTATTTTATATTCAAGCACTTAACTTAATAATATTTTGCATTTTTTAACTTATTTATATGCTATATTTGTTTAAGTCATCCAACTTATAATCAAATTTGCCTTAATTATACAATTTTCTGCATATTTTAGTTGCCTACTTTTGGACCAATAAGAGTATGCACTGCCGTTTTCAACGCGATTGTCCTGTGCTATTTTGGTTTTTGCGTACGCAGAATTGTAAAAGTCATCGGTATCATTTATGTTTGTCTGTATGTGTAGTTATATATATGTATATATACGTAGCGGGAGTGCTATTGTGCTTTCTGATGTTGGTCGTTGGTTGACTTGGTATTTTAAATTCGTGTCTCAGTTTGTAATTATTTTTGTGGCTGTTGATGCATTTGCTGTGCAGCATCGGAGAAGGCATTCAAGTGCCGTGTTGTTGGACGGCCATTACAATGAACCATTAACCGGGGATCGTGTTGCGTGGACTGCGCGAACTATGCAAGCTATGCAAACTATGCACCGAACGGCGTTCGTTCAAGTCTTCTAATGTTGAGTGGAATGCACGAGTTACGCGCAATTGAGTTTGCAGTCGTGTCACTCCTCTTATCCAAAGAATCTTACCAGTGCGTGGTTTTTTATCAGAATCAATTGAATCAAAATCTAGTTCTCCCAACTGCATAGCATCGGTGTATTCCTCGGGCTGCCCACGACCCCATGATAAGATTTTTGGCAATTTTTTTGTAGGCACTGATGTGATTAATTGTCCCCAAACTAACGTACCGACACCAAAGCATACGCACCATAGCCATTGGTCAAGTGATAATGCCTTTGTGGAGAAAGCCATTGCACCATATTGTATAATTACGACCTGCGCCATCATGGTAAAGATCCATATGGTGTAAAATATCGGATTAGTGAACAGACCTTCTATCACGTTTCGCTGTCCATGTATTTTTCTCGCATTGATCTCATTAAACATAGTCATCATAACAAACGCATTGAAAATTATAGTGAAGTGTTGTGTGGGTCCAGCACCAAGGTCTTGACCTCGACCAGATTCAATATCAAGTAGCCGATCTCCCACAAACAGCAAGCCGAAAATTATAAACAACTGATACAGAGCTTGCCCTAAAATATTTTTCATCATTGTGCGTGATATCAAGGGTTTCGTACGCCCGTAGGGTTTTCGCAACAATAAATCAGGTGTAGGAAGTTCTGTGGCCAATGCCAAAGATGCAAGCGTGTCCATAATAAGATTAACCCACAACATCTGTACAGCCTTGAGCGGCGAGTCTTGCACGGCGCATGCACCAATAAATGCCACAATTACAGCAACAACGTTGACAGTGAGTTGAAATTGCAAAAATTTAGCAATGGAATCGTATACATTACGCCCCCACATCACGGCCTTTACAATGCTGCTGAAATTATCATCGGTCAATATAATATCCGATGCTTCCTTAGCCACGTCCGTGCCAGCAATGCCCATCGCAAAGCCCACATCAGCTTTTTTCAATGCGGGACCGTCATTCGTACCATCACCAGTCACAGCAACTACCTCGCGGTTTTCGCTCACTTTGCTATCAATAATGCCTTTAACAAGAGTGTATTTGTCGGTAGGCGACGATCGTGCCAAAACACGCAGCTTCGGCCAAACTTTATCGAGCAAGTGTTGTTGTACTTCTCCGTTGCTATCCCTAATACGACGATTAAATTCCTTGCCTTCTAATATTAGAAAATCATCGTTAGGGCGCAGTATGCCACATTTCGAAGCGATTGAACGCGCGGTATTGATGTTATCACCGGTAACCATGCGTACAGTTATACCAGCACGTTGACATTTACGTATAGCATCAGGAACTTCTGGACGCACGGGATCCTCAATACCTACCACGCATAAGCATGTCAAGTTGGTCATCACATTGTCTTCGTCATCCCAATTCGGTTCACCATCAATATGAACTTCGTTAATTGCCGCTTGTCCCGGTACGAAATCACGATAAGCTACAGAAATAGTTCGTAGCCCATCACAAGCCATTGGTTCGATAACTTCACGTATCATCCGTTCTTGCATGTCAGAAGTGAATTTCTCCAAGACGCCGTCATGTCCATAAATGTAAGCGCATTTTTTAAGCATAATTTCTGATGCTCCTTTTGAAAAGAGACGATAACCACCATTTGGGCGAGGTATTACAGTACCCATACTTTTGCGTACGGAATTGAATGTATATACACGCGTGAATTTATCCTCAGTAATTTCATCTCGTATGGACTGATACTTTACCCCCAGACCTTGCACAAATCCTAATAAAGCACATTCGGTTTTATTGCCCACTTGTATGGGTAAGTCACCCGGATTATGGCCAGGCATAATGTTGGAGGTGTACGCTGAATTAACTGAAATGCCCATGGTTATTAAGTTGCCTACGTGCTGCGGTATGTCCTTCAACGTCGGTAGAACTTTGCATAACTTCTCACAGATGTAGGATTGTACGACAGTCATTCGATTTGTTGTAAGTGTGCCAGTTTTATCTGAGCAAATGGCAGTGGCATTACCCATAGTTTCACAAGCATCCAAATGCCTCACTAAGTTGTTATCCTTCATCATTTTCTTTACGGAATATGCTAATGACAGTGTTACAGCTAATGGCAAACCTTCTGGAACTGCCACTACTAGTACGGTCACGCCAATAATTAAGTGTTTAACCAAATTATTTGCATAAGTATTTTTCCATGGTTTCTCTTCAATCACAAAAGTCTTTACGCAAAACTGTATTACTAGCATAACTACAGTTAAAAGTGCTATTGCTGAACCAGCATAACCAATTTGTATAGCCAATTTGGTCAATTTCGCTTGCAGCACAGACTTTTCCTTTTTGTGGCCAGCTTCAACCGGTGACGCAGCTTGTTGAACGTGATTACCATCGGACTCAGATTTGATACCATCTTTTTGTGGTGGCGACACGTGCATATTTTTCATTGGACCTCGACCATCATCAGCACCTTTTTTTCGTTTTTTCTGCTCAGTCTCCTGCTCGTCAACAGCTGCACCCAGTAATGTGAATATGATACCCGCTTGGGAGTTTACACCAACAGCCGTGACTACCATTTTTCCGCTGCCTTCCATAACGTGTGTACCCGAAAGTACCATCGGATCGACATCCACACCTTTCTTAACATGATCTGATTCTCCCGTTAATGATGACTCGTCAACTTTGAGATCATTACTTTGTATAAGAATACCATCAGCTGGTAACAAGTCACCGTACTTTATCTGTGCAATATCACCCACTACAATATCGCCAACAGATATTTGGCACACTTCTCCACCACGTATAATCGAAAATTTGTGCTCGCCTTCAATACGATTTTGCAAGCCTCGAAATTGACGTTCTTTCGAGTAATCATTGAATGCCGTCACAAATACTACAACGATGACCGAGATCAAAATCGCTAGACCTTCTATCCAACCATGGTGCTCGTCTTCTTCTTGCAGTACAGGTGCATCCTCGTCGGCGGGTTTGTAAAATGATAAACCAAGTGAAACCAGCGCAGCTACTTCTAAAATAATGAGTGTGACATCCTGTAACGCCTCCCACACTAATGTTAAAAATGTTTTTGGGGGTTTCGGTGGGATAACATTGGAACCGAATGTCTCACGCCTATGCTCAATGTCCGTCCTTGTCCCACGTAGACCATCGTTTGTTGATGTATATAATTTATCGCACAATTTGCTGACACCGCCATGTTCACTTAGCTTAGCTACGCCCTCCCTACCGCGATGCTCCATGAGCTCTCGTAAATTTTTAAGAGAAATCCCATATTGCGCCGGTCTTCCATCTACTGTGGCCATTTGTTAAAAGCAAAAGTAAATTCTCTACCGAAGAAGCGGTATTTAAAACTGTTTCTGGCCTAAAGTAGCGAGTCCTGAAGCTTTAAATATATATCACCGACTATATGTGCACTTTTTAGCGCAATGATTTAACGCGCCGACCGTTTCACTAAAACGAGTTTGCTGCCGGACTGTGGTATATGTACTAAAAGTTAAATGCTACTCAAGTACTTTAATTTTAAAAAGTTATGTTTATTTTTGGCTGCGGATGTTGACGCGTTTAAATTTTATCTGCCCGCAAAACAAGTTTAACTTATCTTTGCTGTGTGCGTATATTATCATTTTGTTTGATAATATAAGTATTACGTTAGCCAAGGCGAATATATACAAGGTGGTGGCATTCGAGCAACAAGAACATTTTTTTTAAATTAGAACTGTCAAGCGAAAGATAATGGAAGAATGAAATGAATGACAAATAGATAAAACTTGTTTGTCGCGCATTCGCAATACAACAACAACTTTCCGGCATTCCGTTTCACTGGCATTTCTAAATTAAAGGCGAATGTAAGAAGAAGAGGAAATCAACTACTCTTATCGCATCACTTTGTATAGATATGCCGTGACCTTACCACTGCAATGTCTTCGATGTTTCTTTGCACTGATATTCGCAGAACCGATATATCCTGCGGATATCTTAAAAAGCGAACAAAAGGTAGTCAGAACACCCGAGAGAGCAACGAGAGCAGCGATTCGATGGCTTATATGAGTGAACAGTGCTCAGCTAAATGATAGCGGTAACATTTTTATAAAGCCTTCCAAATATTTTGTCATAAATAATATTCCTATACACCACACGAAAAAATTATGAGACCAAGATGATATCTATTAAAACAACAATAGAAGATTATTCCAATATCTTTTCGTTGATTGTATGTTTAAAACTGTGTCTCATAACAAAAATTATTCCGCATTTATTGCCGGTATTTTCATAACGCACAAGATATTCATCTGTGCAAAACGAAATATGTTAATTATAAGACCAAAAGCATTTGCCTTTAATTTAAAAGTGTACAAAAGAAGTTATTACGTCATTATTTTATAAGTGCTTTATCTCGTTCTCACATTTATGTGATTGTTTTAGTATAGAAACAAGAAATATGCCGCGCGGAAAAGCTTTGTCTAAATTTGAGCTGGAACGAACACATTTTAGAATGCAGAGAGAGAGAGAGACCTTATAATGCGAGGTATTACTTCAAAACTACTCGTAAAAGAAGTAAAGCTGTGGTTTTGTATTACTTCCATTTGAAAAAAAAGCAGGAATGTACCAAGAGAAGTGATAGAAAACCAAAACTTTACGCAGAGGATGTTCGGGAAATCAAACGTTTAGCTATAAATAAAGCAAATAGCCCTGCTGAAATTAAACACTCCTAATTTGAAACCTACTAGCTGTCGCGTGCAAAACATTTTTCAAACGGATTCTAGTCTAGAATATGTAAAACGCATACCTAAACCTAAATAAACCACACGACACTAACAGGGCAGATTGACATTTGCAGAAAAGTACCAATTTTGGGAAGAAAACTGCGAAAGAGTAATTTTTTGTTTATGAAGTATGTATAATTCAATCCCGATCGACCAGATGGTTTCCAAATGTATTGACATGATAAACGGAAGAAAAAGTAGGAGAGAATGGCTCGGAGGGAGTCCGGTCATGGTTTGGGTAGTCATTAGCGTCAAAGGCAAAACGCCTTTATATTTCATATCCGCAAAAATTAGTGCCAAGTAGTCATTGTAGAACTTCTAGACGAAGTACTTATTACTTCTTTGGTCGATAATTTTGATAAGGAGTGGATTTTCCAGCATGACAATGCAATCGTTCAGTTTTTAGCAGCGAAAAAAATATCAATTTTAGAATGGCCTGTCTGCAGCCCTGACCTTAGACCAATCAAAAATGTTTGGGTAATACTTTCTCAACCAGTTTTCAAAAACGAAGAGAGTTCGATAGCGCTAAAAGCGAAAGAAGTGCGATTAATCTCGGATGGTCAAGCATTGATCAAAATATTATAAAAAAACTTAATTAAATCGATGCCTCGACGATCTCAACAAGTTCTAATCAAAGGAGTATCCAAAACATATTACTAAGCTCCAAATTATAAACCAACTCTAAAAATTCTATTTATTTATTTTAAATATAATAACATTGGTCTTTAAAATTGTTCGTTCTATAGATTTTACTTTTCTTAATAATTAATTTAAGTTTCGTGAAATGTGTGCTTATTTGTGGATATTTTTAAAACATTTGTCATTAAAAGTGTGGTATTAAAAACAAAAATTGTTAGCTCTAAACTGATGATAAAAATATAAGAAATTTAATTGGTCCCATTATTTTTTTGTTCGGTGTATTATTAGACTGCTTGGGCTACCAACAAAACTTTCAGCCTATCGATCAAAATAAAATAATGACTTCGTAGAAGGCAAATATTGCTGCTATAGACTTCGGCCGAAACTGTATGGACATTTTGGGCATACAGATTAGGGTGGAGCGAATTTTTTTAATTTTAAAACGTATTTGACAAACGTTTCTGAAATAATAGTGTAAAATATTATAATTTTCCCACCGACACCATTAATTTTTGAAAAAAAAAAATTAAAATCTACATTTTCGTTTCGCAAATTTATGTATGTATATGCATGCGAACATACATTTATAAAGGGACATTCAAAAGAAGCGCCTGGATTTTGTTTTAAAATAAAACATGTAAACATTTAGATTCTTTCAGGCTATTTTTATTCAAATGCTCTTAACAATTATATGTGAAAAATTACATCATTTCACATACAAAAGTTCATCATGAGCGCGTCTAAAGGTAAAATCCGCCAAACAGTAAATTCATGAATGTCAATTTGTTGAGGATATCGTTGTTGAAGATTCTCAATATTCTCTACAGAACGTCCAATTCGACAGAACGTCTTTTTTCTATCCTAGAAAGAACAAGTTTCTTAAAATCTGTTCACCAACCTTTGAATAGTCGACTCAGTCGGATCATTACTTCACTAAAAATATTACGAATTTTGCGTTATTTTGTTCCTAAACATCGACCATTTTTGTAATAAGTTTCAATAATCCTAACGCTTGACAAACGTCAAAGATGGCATAAAAAAGGAATTATTCACTACTGGCATCTTGGCGTCTCTTTTGAATGACGCTTTATAAATATATACATACTCGTATTGACTTTTGGTTGTTGTTAGTGCTAAAATTGAATTTAATAGGTAACTACTTAAATTAATTAAATTATCGTAATACTTTGTGATTTCTTTTAACTCATTTCATTCCCATCTCATTCTAAGAAATATTTAAAAAAAATGTCCACATTCTATCGTTCCACCTTAATGAAGATACAAGTGAACACAAAAAAGCAGCACGGCCTTGTCTGGCCACAAAGCAGAAACGCTCAATTTTAAACCTTTTATTTTTTCGCTTCTCATTTAAACAGCTGTAAACATTTATATTTAGCCCTTTTTATCCCTTTGTTCTGTAGCTCCAGCCCTAAAAGGGTATTTTTTTCTCACAACACCATCCAAAGCTAACGAAACAATTATCCCACATCCATACCTTTTATAGATTATTTTAAAAAAAGCTCTGTTAAAACAGAATCGTCAGATGGAGAGCGCGCATTTCACTGTTAAAACACATTTGTTTTACCGAATTTCTTGCCATCACTGTTTTATATCAGCTCTCATTTCGTAGCTTGACAACACGATTTTCTTTTTACCGAACGATTTGCATGCGCGAATGCAGCGATCCGATTTGCTTGAAGCCAACTGAGAAATGAAATCGCACCCTAAATACAAAAAGGTCACAACTCAAAATTTTCCACACTCGAGCTTGACTTGTTTACAGTAGCACAGAAAACAAACTATGTGACATATCACGCTGAAATTTGCCATGCAAGCTTATAACAGTCCTACCAAAAAACAAAAAATTTATTTTTGCCATATGTCATCCGCGGACCGTTTTTTTGATAACGTCTCGTTCATATTTGAGCAGAAGATACATTTTGAGTTGTGACCCTTTTGTATTTAGGGTGCGAAATGTTAATACAGCAAGGTGCCCACACCAGAAAACCGGACAAAGTCGAAAAGGAATTGTACATATAAAAAAATATTTAGTAGAAGACGCATTTAGTAGCATTGCTAGATGTGAGGTTAGTTTGTCGCATACGATTTTGCTTGGAAGATTGTTTTGGCTATTTTTTGCAGCTATTTGGCCGACAAGATCGCTTAACTTAAAGCCTTTGGATGCTTTTTATCTTGAATCGTCCCAAATATAGAGTTTTGTGAATAAATGTAAATCAATTGAAGCTTTGAAAAAAATATTCGGCGCAAAATTGACGAAATGGAGCCAAAAGTGCCTAAATGCCATTGCAAATTACACTAAACTCATCGACGCACGCAAGCGATATTTGGAAACTATTATTTATCACTCATAAATCGCAGACCCTGTACTATATATGTACATACATCTGTCAGTAGACAATGAATTCCCATTCAATAAATTTGTTTAATTGCAATTAAAAAAAAACTTGAAATTCCCAGTATAAAAAGTTAATATTTAATTATCAATTTTGTTGCTTATACACATAAGTAGGTACATAAGCATATATGCTTCGCCAACGAAATGATTAACTGCAACAGTTTGGAAACTTTTATCTTATCTAAATATGTCAAAGAATTAATATACTGCTAAATTTTATAATAACGTAAGTTAACAAATTGAAAATTATAAGATGTAGAACTCGGTTTTGGTGTCCGGTTTTGCGTGTACCATATATGTACATATGTACACGATGTACATATATCTTATGGTATGATTTTAAATATTCAAGTATATATGACGAAGTTGCTCAACTTACTCATCTCGCAAATTACAACGCATTTCTATACATACATACACACATACTTATATGTAGATATACATAGATTTGTAACGAGCTTATGAAAGCAGTAAAAAATTGAAGACTCAATAAGAAGGTAAATATTTAAATAATAAGCAACAATAGCAACAACTGCAACAACCGCATGGCTCTTTCTAAGAGAAAGAGAGGAGATAACAAGAAACAAACGTAATTGACGATTACTAATTGCATTTTAATTGCCGCCAGCCAGCAATCACTGCAGCAGAGTCGGCGGCAGAGCAATGAGCAGAGCAATTGCGCACAGAATGAGCAACACAAAAAACAAAAACAAAAACACAAAAAAGTGAAACAACAACAATAAACGCAGCGCCCTGCGTTAGCTGATTTTATGCAACATTTGCAGTTTTATTTGCATTTCCTGTCATTTGTCCGCATTTGCCGAGACTTAAATACTTTTACCTCTAAAATCGGTTGAAGTGCTTGCTCACAAACGCATCTGCATAAAAATATTCATATATACATAAAATACATATTTATCAAGCTAACAAATGTATCCATACGACTTAAGTAAGCAGAAAGATGTACATACATACATGAGATAAGAAACACAAGCGGAAAGCTGAGCCATATTTTAAGGGTGTCTTGCTGGTACGACGATAAGCGAAAATTTCAAGACGTGTATGCTATGTCAAGCAAAAATTAAAATATATTCATATGTACTGATCAGTAAAAAATTGTTTTTGTAAATTTAATTAAAGTGATACGATGAAAATCCCCAAAACGCCAGGATATTCCAGCTTTTGTGAGATCAAACAATATTTTGACGTAATACTGTACTCGTCTGTACCGTTTTATATACGGCAGCTTTTTGTTTTTTATGATTTACTAAGTTGGCGGCCGCCGTAGCCGAATGGGTTGGTGCGTGACTACCTTTCGGAATTCACAGAGACGTCGTTGGTTCGAATCTCGGTGAAACACCAAAATTAAGAAAAACATTTTTCTAATAGCGGTCGCCCCTCGGCAGGCAATGGCAAACCTCCGAGTGTATTTCTGCCATGAAAAAGCTCCTCATAAAAATATCTGCCGTTCGGAGTCGTCTTGAAACTGTAGATCCCTCCATTTGTGGAACAACAACAAGACGCACACCACAAATAGGAGGAGAACCTCGGCCAAACACCCAAAAAGAGTGTACCCGCCAATTATATATTATATATATATATTATATATAAATTGTTCAATACGTTTTGGGGTTTGAAATACACTTTACTATTCAGTTTAGTCTCTCGGAACATCAATACACTTGTTCCAATGAGATTTCAATTTATGAATTCCATCCCTGAAGTGAGACTCTGGAAGGGCTGCAAAATACGCTCCCACAGCTGTTATGACGTCATCATTCGAGAAAAAAGAGACTAAATCTGGTGAGTACGGTGGATGCCCCAACAACTCGAACTTTAATTCATGAATTTTAGCCATTGTTAAAATGCTCTTGTGACACGGTCCTGCTGAAAAAGATTTTTATTTTTGTTCGCAAACTGGGTCTTTTTTCACGAATTTTTTCCTTCAGCTCGTCTAAAAGGTTTCAATAATATTCAGAATTTATTGTTTTACCAGTTTGCCAATTGTTAGCGAATGCAGCACCCATTGTGCACACAGCTTTCTGAAACCCAATACTTTAGACAAAATACTTATACTAAATCTCTTTGAGTCACTTGACGATTTTCCAATACGATATTCAGTATTTTTTCCACGATTTCTGGTGTTGTTGTTGTTTTTGGACGTCCTTCACGTGGATCGCCTTGAAGGCTTGTACGCCACGTTTAAATTCAGCAACCCATCTTTCTACTGTACCAATTGATGGCAAAAAGTCTTATACACTTTCAACATTCGTGCATAAATTTTCTTTACTTTTAAACCTTCCAAAAATAAGAATTCAATCACTGCAGTGCAGAAGATACAGTAACACGTCGATACTAAGAGGCTTGTAAACAAAAAATTAATTGACAGATTGAAATGAAATTTCACATACGTTCATATGAGGAGTGCAAGAACGTAAGAAAAGAATTTAGGCTAATAGCAAAGCCCTCTATTATCGAACCCAAAACTTATTGAACAACTTAGTACATATATAGTCCGACACAAAAGTGTATTTCGACATGGAACTGTACCGCTACTACGGTAGCTCCTTATTTATCTTTATAGTGTTTTTCTTTTGGATTGAGTTAAATTATTTCAATTTTAAATCGATGGTTTGATATGCCTGTTAGCGCATTTCATTTTCATTTATTAATTGAAATTTATTTCGACTTTTCGTGTACTTTTAACTTCTAAATTTGACTTGGATTTTAAATTAATTTTTAAATGAAAATTTTCTTATATTCTCGAATTTTTTTACTCATTTCAGTTTGTTTATTGGGTTTACTTTTTTTATATTGCTTTATTTTTATTGCATCCGATAGGTCTATAATATGCGACCTTCTAATCGAGGAGCCATTTTGCAACTGAAAATATTCAAAACAAATAAAGAAAAATTTAAATATTTCGATATGGTCCACATTTAGTACATACATAAATATATATAGAATAATTTAAACAAGAACACGAGAAGAATTTTTTTGCGGAAATATGCCCACAATATGGCATTAGGATCGACATATTTTCAGTAATCGCATCTATAATCCAGGATTTCTATGTTTTGTAGACTTAACTAAAGCATTCGACAAGGTAGTTCTTAACGATGTTATAACCATCTTGCAAACGCAAGGAATTTGCGGCGAAATAAAGGTGATAAAAAATCCGAATACGAGATACAAAATATGCATTAGAATGACAACATGAAACATCAGCGCTCCTAGTTGCAGCTGGCATCGGGCAAGGAGATAGTTTAAGTACCATCCTTTTCAATGTCAGGGCGAAGATTCAAGTTAGGACAAGAAATTGCTATTGTATGTTATACTGATGTTGCAGTCCCTCTATTGAATAATCAAGTTAATCTGTAGGGGTTTCGTTTTCGAAAAATTAGCGGAGAGATACAATAGGAAAATTTCAACATCAAATGGCAAATCCTTGACGATTTCGCAAAATTCCATTCGATGCAAGCTATCAGTCTATGGAGAGGGCATGGAACAAGTTAAGGAGTTTAATTAGCTTGGAACTACAATAACATGGCAAAAAAATCTGTAAAATGAAGGCAGCGCGCAAATTCTAAAAGCAATACGCATATCTTGCTGCCCAAGCTAGGACATTTGGAAAAGTAATCACACGACTAAAGAGGGGAAAGTGCGTATTTATAAAACTTGCGTCAGGCCCATTATGACATATGCCGTAGAAATGAGAGCGGATACGAAAAATACAGAGCGTGTTGCTACTAAAGTTGAATAGCAAACGCATCGCTCTATAGCAGGCTTTCGCTAGAGTAGTATCATATGCGCAATGAAGACACGGGTGAAATTTTAGAGGTGCAGGATGTCATTAAATGGACCCGAAAACGACAAAAAGAGTGGAGAAACAACGTAGTTAGAATGCAAGACAATTGCACAACCAAAGCTGCGATGGTGGTTAAAGCTACAGCAACACGACCCCCAGGAAGACCACAAAAAACATGGACAGAATGCAGTACGTCCACTTCCACTTGTTAAACATTTTTCTGATTGTTACGTTATTTTTCTTTAAAGTATTCGAGTAAATTTGTTAAAAAAATGATCTTATCCTAAATAAAGAGAAGGGAAGCATTTCTGGTCTGATGTGGTTTACATACAAATTATATTTATATTTATATTAATTGTATGGAAAGAAATATTATTTAACCCACTATGTAGCTCTGAGATCGAGATATTTAGGTAGCAATTGCAAAATATCTACATTTACAATTATGCAAGTTAATAGAAGCGCTTTATAACCACCTACTGATCACACAGAGAGCGAGGTTCGGGCTGCAGAGAGGGCCGTCTTCATAAGTTTCTCTTCCTTACTAAAATAGCGGTTTCAACAACAAAAAATGGCCAACCTTTTATAAACCTCAGTTTAAGAACTACACTACGCATATGGTGAGAAAATAACTGGATTTCTAATGACGAGTTTCTTACTCGAGGCGAACAAAGGCTGGTTGAGATTGAAATACGCGAAAGAAAGTGGAAAAGGATAGGCCTGCGACAGACATCAGCGGCCTGTCCCCAGACTGAAAGCAACAAGGCTCTTGCCGAAGAGGACGGACGAAAGGAATATGGAGACGAAGCCTGTGGGACGAATTCACGGCGTCTGACGACTCGCTCAAAGTTCAAAAGCTACAATTCGAATCCAATGGATATTATTTGTATAGGCACTTCGCGTCCCAGCCGACGCGATAGCAAATAATAATAACAAATATTTGAAATAGGCGAGCTCATTTTTAAACATTTATGTTGGGCGAGCTCCCCCTCCTACTTGTGGTGTGCGTCTTGATGTTTTTCTCACAAAATGAAAGAGGCTACACTTTTATACCTCATCTGATGTTTTTTATGAGACTGTTTTCCGAAATTACTCAGAAGCCTATTTTACTTTTATATATTTACAGTATTCAAACTATTTCAAATATTTCATTTTCGTATTTTCGACCTCGCACAGTTCCTGAAAGTGACTTGATGAAAAAGGTCACTTGATCGAAATAAGGACAAAGAAATAAAAGTAATCAATTAATTTGTATTTTATTGTTAAATCGGCCTTGAGCTCATACACTTAATATACGAAAATTATATATTTGCTTATATGAGAAATATTCAAATTCTGTTCTTAGGTTATGTGAAAAAAAAATTCCAACAGAAATATGTTTTGGTATGTATCCAGGATATATGCGTAAGCCGGGTTTGTATCTTCCAAATAGGTTTCCAAAAACCTACCGCATTTGAAAATAATATGAAAAGACAGAGGTCAAGGCTCGACCTTTTCAAATTTAATTTTCAAAAAAAAGGTCAAAGAATTGTGTTGCTGAGCCCTGACGGGCGATAGCTTTCATATCATCAGACACAGAGAAATAATCTCTGATATTCGCTCTTGCACTTACGTAGCGGCAAAATTTTATTTACAAGAAACAAAAAAAAACAAGCAAAAAAGGATATAAACAAACTTTGATATTTATTTTTAAAATTATAGAGTAAATGATTTTTTGGAAAGGGTAAAGATTATTTTGTCAAAGCTTTGCTTATCACTTGTATGGTTTGGGCTTAGTAATCACGTCAGGTGTCATTTGATTCTGCTGAGTATGAATATATGACGTGGATGTATGCACATATATCAAGTGAATACCATTTTATGTCAGTCTTAGTTGTGCAAATATTAGCGATTTAAGGAAATATACTTAAAATGCAAATAACGTGGTAGAGCTACAACAATGTTATCTCCCAGTTTATGATTGAAGAGGCTACAGTCATTTTTGGCCTATCGTATCAAGGCAGCCCACATTTGATTGTTTTTCAAACTGCGTCACCGTTACTATCTAATACATAAATTAACAACTTGGTGCCTATCTATACCTACTCTATTTAAGACTCATTGGGCCATTTGTTGTTACTGCGGTTAATTTATCAGCGCAGTGAGTGCTTATGACGAAAATGCCGCAAGGCATAAAAGTAAAAATAAAATTATTTAAAGAGGCAAAAAGTAGACTAATTTTGCGAGACTAATGCTGTTATCATTGATGACATTTTATACAAAAACAAAAAGTAACTACAAAAATGCGATACACACATATACATATACGAGTACGAGTACATGTATGAGTATGTAGGCACGTACAGACAATTGGGAGCGCCAGCAAGAGGCTGGAACTGCGCTGCCGTTGGCTAAATTCATTGCCAATTGTCTACTGATTTTTCGTTCGTTTGTTGCATAGCTACTGTCATAATGTGACTTTTTGCCCTTACTGGCCTTCTTCTAAATATGCCAACGTACATAAATGCATATTTTAGTATACATATAAGTATGTGTATGTGTATGTGTGTATAAGTGCGCAAGTACGGACTCTTCAATATTGCTTCCAAGCAGCCAGCCAAATTTTATATGCCCATTGCCCACTGTGTCATCTAGTTGGCCTTAGCGACCCAGTAATTGAGCAACGCGAATGCACGTACACATATATGTAAATATATGCATTTATATTGCTAATTGTGTGTCATGTGGTGCTTACCAGCACACACATACATATATAGTAAGAGTAGTACACATGCATGTGTGTGTATCGCCATGCACTTGCACTTACGAGTACACTACTTTTGAATGTCTGCAGCGGCGAATGCTCGTAAATTACTACGAAAAGTATTATGTCAACAACAACAAGAATGGCTGCAGTTACACTTGTATATTTAGCTGCAAACGCCCGCTCGCCCTAAGCTGCAAATATTCAATTCGGTTCGTGACTAAAAGTCGGCCATTCATAGCGCTGGCCGCCGTCCGCCGCCTGTCGGCTGTTTGTGCAATTTTTCTCTGTTTTTTTTTTCTTTTTTTTTTGGTTTGTTCTTCTACTTTCAAAGCGCATCTATCTAGATGTGTCCTGGGTGGAGGAATCATTTCATATGACTATTGGAAGTATTAAACATTTGACTTGAATGGATTGTGCGCCTTTGACGCTTCTGTTATTTCGGCTGCCAAAATCAATATATCACATTTTTAGACTGTTTTGTAGTAGAAAGTTTTTGCAAGTAAATTGTGGCTAATGTTGTTGTGTTTTGGATTTTTTGTTGTTGTTTTGAGCATGTAGTTGTATTGTGTCAGCACATTAGCTAAGAGTTTTTCCCTTCATAACAAATGTTGTTGTGTTAGGATGGACGTTAGTGAGTATTGCGCATAGATACGAGTTTGCTTATTTGTTTGTGTATCAGTTGATTAAATTCCCGGCAGTGGAAAACCAAATTACTCTGGAAATATTTTAGTACATGAACTTATATTTGATAGAAGAAATCATAGTAGTTCCACAGTAACTAGAATTGCGCCAGTTGTAAAACGGCTGATAACAACGTGCGGCGAAATTCAACACTTTTTATTAGTCAAGTAACATTTCATATGCATCCGAAACAATAGATTACTCGGAATTTTATTTTCTTACCAATTTAATTTGTGAGAGAACTTTACGTCTCAGATGACTAAATTTTTCAGAAAATGGTTTTATATACTTAGACTCATTCTGTGATAATCATATGAATATCAAATGAAAGAGGATATATCCAGCTAATAACAAGCCAGTTTGGTGCCACCATTGCTGTAGGCTCATTGCCAAAATATTGCTCGGTATTCACAGCGGCCGCCGTAGCCAAATGGGTTGGTGCGTGAATACCATACCGGTGAAAGATCAAAATGAGGAAAACGTTTTTTCTAATAGCGGTCGCCCCTTGGCAGACAGTGGCAAACCTCCGAACCAAAGACGCACACCACAAATAGGAGGAGGGGCTCAGCCAAACACTCAAAAAGGGTGTACACGCTAATTATATATATATGTCCCATTTTATCTCCTTCAAAATATGACTCTTCTGAAGCAACACACATGTGCCAACGTTTAACCCAGTCCTCCATGCACCCTTGGTAGGCCGACGAAGGGATGGCTTTCAGCTCCTTCGTCGCATTCTCCACCACGAAGTGGTAACTTCAACTTGGGAAACAAAAAAAGTCGCACGGGGCCATATTAGGTTAATACGGTGCTTACACGATAGTATTTACTTAGTGTTTGAACAAATAATCCAGCACAATTTGGGCTGGGTGCGAAAGCGCGTTATCATCATGCAAAATCTGAGAATTGTTTGCCACATTTCCGGCCATTTACGACGTACAGCATCTCTTAAACGCTTCAAAAGGGATAAATAATATTCTTTATTAACTGCCCGATAGAAGGTACTCATGGTACACTACATCTTGGCAATCGAAGAAAGTCAATTAAACATTTCCGGTATTTTTGATCATAGCTGAAACAGCTGCGTTATCTGTAGCAGTTACATACGCTTCCCAGAAAAGGAGAAAATTTATAATTTGTAGCGATAGTGAATCCACTTTGGACGCTACTAAGAACCACACAAACAAAACACTACTAATCACAAGCATTTGAAACATCTCACTACTCAATAAAAATATTACAAGAATCATGTGGGCTCTGGTCATTCTTCCATGCACCATTACATTTAAGTGATTATATCACTAGGAATAACATTCGAAAGCTGGTACATGAACATTTGTTTTACAAAAGAAATTGGACCACTATTCAGCACCTTTATAAGATATAAAATCTCACTGCAGCGACGAAACCTTTATATCCCTATAACATATCCTGCCAAACTCTCAAAACTTTCGCGCGACTCAGAATTGACTATTCAATATATACTCACGTTCTCTTGCTAAATGGTTCCCCTAAACTGCTCTGTCCTCAGTGCAACTCCAACTACTACTCAACAATACAAATTCTTGAGTACTTCAATCTGGGTGGAATGTAGAGCTGAGAAGTTTCTTAACTGCAAGCCCACAGATTTGTAAATAAACACAGATATTAAATTATATTAATAGTATTAACTTAATTTGTAAATTCATTGCACCAATTGGATTAAATATAAAGCCCAGTTAGCTCTGAAGAAGCCATACAATGCATAACAGCTAACCCCTAACACTCATCTCGTACCTTCTCCCTTAATTTTAACTTCAGCCTAACATAGTATTAGTATGTAATACATAAATATAGCTGCTTTAGCTTATAATCAGCAGCCGAAGGCTAACTCTTAGTTCTTAAAGGTAATAATTATTTATAATTGTTACTCTTGTAAATATAAAAAAAATATACAGCTATTGAAAAATTTGTTTGCTTACTTTTGGCGAAGCCAAATGTTGTACAATCGCGCCAGCTTAAAAATAAAAAGTCTTTCAAAAGAAGTGCCTAGATGTTGTTTTAAAATAGAACATGTAAAAATTCAGACTCTTCAGGTTTCACTATTTTTATCCAAAATACGGCTCTTAACTAATATATGTTAAAAATTACATCGTTTTAACATGAGCACGACCAAAGGCTATCATACGATAATTAAAATTTTCAAGGTCTCGCTTACACATTATCGCATTGAGTTCAGTAATCTCGATTCGAAGGTTGTGTTTCAGCTATGGAATCATTGTCGTCTTATTCACATATACTTTACCTTACATAAAATTCCAGTCTGATTTGACAGGCCGTTTTCTGTCCTCATCGGAACCACTTTACCGATTTTTTTCACCAACCTTTGAATTGT
This sequence comes from Anastrepha fraterculus, assembly GCA_037575425.1. Lineage (NCBI taxonomy): Eukaryota > Metazoa > Arthropoda > Insecta > Diptera > Tephritidae > Anastrepha > Anastrepha fraterculus. Next base: position 1,262 of record JAYXIM010012303.1, on the reverse strand, counting down.
CGACTATTCGGTCGATTATTTTCGCCAAAAACATCACAAATTTAGCGCTACGTTGTTCTTAAAAGACGACCATTTTAATAATAAGTTTCAGTAATTTTAATGCGTTGTTCTATCGTAAAAAATTCGACATCTGTCTGCTTGACAAACGTCCAATATAGTATGAGATAAGAAAACGTACCATCTAAGAATTTTTCACTACTAACATCTAGTCGTCACTTTTGCAATACCTTTTATATAATTATATACAAACAATTATTTATTTGCAGCTCGTGAAAATCAGCAAAAAATCAAGGTGTCTCTCTTATTTCGTACAAGGAAAGTTCAACTATTTTCTTAAGTTTTTATAAAGTAGCTAGAAAAACAAAAATGAGGGATGTATTATTATTTATATTTAACTTACATTTATTTCAAAATAACTCATTATTTCATGGAAAAGATATATTTTTCAAACGCCATTTTTGTACCGGCGAAATATAAACAAAAAAATTAGAAAAAGCAGAATATCTTTTCGTTGTTCACCATACTAATATCATAGCTAGTCTGGGTATATAAAACAATTTTTTGAAAACTTAGTCCTTTGAAATTGAAGGTGCTTTAAAAAAATTTAATTACTGAGAAAAAGAAAATCTGAGTGCTGCGTACTTATATAAACTAATAGTATATAGTTTCACATGCATTTTCTTAGATAATAATATTAATTTGAGCCCTGATGCTCGGAGACTTTCCAACTCTGGTATGCAATGCCGGAGGCTTTTTTTTTAGTTTTATTTAAACGGTGGGATGAAAATCCAAAACACCAGGGTATTTTACCATCTGTGAGACCACTGATATGTAAGGCAATGCTAAAACTCAATGTTAGCTTCTTTAATAAACGAAAGCAAAGGGTTAGGTCTGACACAATGAAAATCTTGGTGTGTACAGGGTTTGATTGAAAAGTAATGAGCCTTCCCGCGCGGAGCGTCTGCCAAGCGATCAACCGAGTCGGCTGGTGGGGGAAAATTATCGTTGGGCCTTCCCCTTCCTCTAGAAACCGGTCCCAGTTCGCTGGTAACAGCGGTGCAGTTAACATCGCTCCGAGCGTGAAAGCTGTTTTAAAAGTGTGTTAGGATTTTGCAGTGGCGAAAATGCAGCGATCGTTGGAGCAACGTTACTCGATCAAATTTTGCGTAAAGCTAAACAGTTTGTACCTCCAGGAAGCACTGTAAATGCGGCATTTTCAAAGAAGTGCTCCTTCGACTGAAAAACCGCGTCGCTCAGGTTCG
>JAYXIM010012302.1:0-179639 GCA_037575425.1 Anastrepha fraterculus | reverse complement strand
GAAAAAAACACGCACATATTGCAATGATTTTATCGACGATTGGTCACCAGAGCGGAATTGCTATCCAACGAGAAACTGTCTCTTTGGCGTTTGATACTGTAATTAGTCCATAAATTGCACACAATTCTCTGCCCACTTGTCATAACTTTTCACTTTGGCTGTAGTGGCGCTGAAGAATGTGCGATTTTTTGTTTATTTTCCTCCATTTTAGCACGCTAGAACACACATAATTGACTTCATTAAACATAGAAGAGGCAAGCAACTTTTTTTAAGTGTACAGTCAATTTTAAATCGCACGATATCTGACAGCTGGTTTGTCATATCTTTTAATTTTCCCAATTTAGCTATAACTTTTCAGGTCTAGCTAAATAGTACAGGGTGGGCCAAATAAGACCAACTAATGTTAAACACAAATAACTTTTGCAATAATCATTTATTTTGGTTAGTTGTTTTTATACATTGAATATATTTTATGGAAATTATGAAATATTACATTAGACAAATATCCACCATTTTTCTCGATACAAAGATTGGCTCTTTTTAACGCGTTTTCCATTACACCACATAATGTTTCTAGTTTGAAGGCTCGAAATATTTTGCTTCAGCTGTCTAATAGACTCTGGTTTATTAAGATACACTTTGTCCTTTAAATATCCCCACAAAAAGAAGTCGGGCGCAGTCAAATCTGGCGAACGAAGTGGCCAAGAGAAATCTGAATTTTTGGAAATCAGACGTTCGCCAAAAATTTCACGGGTCCATAGTTGCTAGCGTACGCGTAGTTGCTCCATCTTGTTGAATCCACAAATTAGGATACTGCTCCGCCATTGGCCGCAAAAAGTTTTCAATCAATGTTCTGTAAGAAGCTCCTGAAATCGATTCCGGCGTTTCATCCTCATTTTCAAGAAATATAGATCGGTAACTCTAGTGGGCATAACACCGCACCAAACAGTACATTTAGATGGGTGCAACTGGTGTTGGCGTGTTGCCCTTGGATTTTCAGAGCCCCACAATCTACAGTTTTGTTTGTTGACATAACCATTTAAATGGAAATGCGCTGGAATTAAAATGTTGCCGATATTTACGCTGCGTTGAAACAATTTATCGTTAACAAGAATAGAAAAACTCGATCATTTTAACGCGTTGTGTTGTACTGTAGGGTTCTATAATAAATTTCCAACAATTCAATTATAACCTACAAAAAGAGAAAAATAAATATGTCAAAAAATAAAAAAGTTATTTGTGCTTAACATTAGTGGGTCTTATTTGGCCCACCCTGTACTAGTAATAACTTTAACGCGCTGTGAAAATGTGCGTTTTTTACTTGGCATATAGAACGTCAAGAACCCTTTATATCTAGTACTGAAAAATTAACGGCAGTGCTAGTACTTAGTACTATATATAGTAGTATACACTACCTTTTTAGTCACTTACCTCATTGGCTCTTTTTAGCGTGTTTTCCATTCCGTCTCGAATGACCTGCTTCAGCTACCTAATAGTCCCTGGTTTTATTTTTAAATATTCCTACAAAAAAACCAGGTACAGTTAGAATAAATTTGTATTAAAAAAAATGTCGTGCATTTCTTATATTTGAAAATATGCAACACTGTCAGCAAAGAATGATCAAACATCAACTCGTCTGATGATGCCTCTATCCGATGATTCGTCTATCCCAAAGGCCGCATCAAACGGTTGTTTCCAATAGATGTAATGGCTGTTCTTGAATGGCTTCGCGTTGCTCTTCAGTCCAAACATGGCAATTTTACTTCTTGTCGTAGGCATTAAGCCAAAAATGGATCACATCGCTGACTATCATAAGTTGGCCTGAGCGCTCGATGAACACTTTTCACAGAGCGTCGATTTTCGTAATACGATTTGTAAACGTTGATGAGGCGTAAGTCTTTCCATGATGAGATGTCAATGAATACTGAAAAAGTTAGTGGGTAGCACTCCTACCAGTCCCTTTGGTGTCTAAAATTAAAATACTCTGCTTGGAATGCTGTTCTTGGTAGTCAATGAGAATATTCTGGACATGCTCATTTGATGAACCAAAACCAGTGAGTGTGTTGCTGTAGCCAAGCATCATATTTTGAGTGCGTATAAACTGAGCTCCAAATAAATTTTTAATTATTTAAGCATATTGGCATTTAACTCCTTATAAAAGAATATCAGCCTGCAAGCTATGAGTAAATTAAAATTGATTGTAGTTGATGAAGATTGCGTACAACTGGAGGACATCCGGTTCAGGCAAGGCAATACGATGGCCCACAAAGCATGGCAAGATGTATAATTTGAGGCATACTTTCTCCCGGCAATTTGGTCTATCGATTAGGGATATTGGATAAAAATGACTTAAAAAAAAAACCGAAAAATGCAAAAACTTTGATGGTGTCCACTTATCAGACCTCATTTTCGAAATACAAAAAATTTAATTTATTGAAAAAATAAATTTATTTATAACAGTTCTAATACTAATACAAATACGAAAACTAAATATTTTTATTTAAATAAAAAAATTAAATTTCCTTAGGTATTTGTGAAAATTATAAGATACCATACTGGAATTTGCTACGATGCGTCGTTGTGTAAGATATCAGCTGCTTTCTAGCAAATCTAAATCCTAGTAATTTTCTTTTTCGTGTTAGAAATGTGATAGTTTATTTTAACGCTTTAAATTGCAGCCCTTTCGATCCTCGTTTCATAAGTATTGTTTATACCCGTTTTAGAGAGGGAATATATTTTGAGAAAAAGATTAGATTTTAACTTATTTTGCAAACTAATATGCATAAAGGAAGCATAATTTAAACCATTTTTCTTTTATTTGGACGAAAACTTAAAAAGTATGCGCATGTACGAGTATGTTGGAGTTCCATGCATGTATGTATTGGTGCCTCCATTCGTGTATGTAAGTTTAACAAATAACGAATTTCTTACTTGTTCGCGGACTGACTGGGCTAAGCTGCCTGCACAAAAATACAATGCCAACAAATGCTTGCAATTCAAAAACAAACCAACTAACAAACTTGTAACTCTTCACGGCAATCCTATGGTGAAACCAATATATGACGTGCAATTACTGCAAACGGAGAAACGGAAAGACATAGTGACAAACTTTAGCCGACAAACTTTTGAGTTAAAATGAACGTAAGGTTTGAAGACGCGAAAAAGTAGACCAATACGAGGTTTCAAACCCATTTAAGTATACATGTACAAGGTGGCGCAGAATTAATCGCCCCGACGGAAGATTTATAATCTTTGCAAAAGGCATCGTTTATCATCATATTCGACAATTTTGATTATGTGAACAGCTGTGGTATACAAACAAATAAGCAGTGGAGCGCGTAAAAGCCAAAATAAAGATTTTCATCATTCAATATAGTTTATTTATTTAGTAAAACAGTTATTCAAAAAACAAAAACAAATGGATGATTATTTTTGCCCCACCTTGAATATTTAGAGTTACCCTGCAGTAATTTTTTATTTATTAAAAAAATGGATGATTAACTTTTCGCCAACATGATTGTTAGGTAGTTACCCTGCTGTTTGTTTTTATTTAGTAGAAAGGTTATTCAAAAATAACAAAATTAATAATGGATGATTAATTTCGCGCTACCTTGTACATTTGAGTAGTTGCCCCGCAGTCAAATTTACTAGTTTGTAACTATCTGACTATCACTTTCCCTGCCATCACAGCTGCAAAATAGTTGAGAATTGCCTTACTATCGGTTTGCTTTGCAGCTGAAGTAGTTCGCAGGCAACCGGTGCTTTTAATTTGGTATCGTGTCAATAGTCAGCCTATGCATCAAAATGACACCAGATAACACAAGCTTATAATTAACACATTTTTTAAATAAATAAAAATTTAATGAAATAAGTAAAATATGGAAGGAAAATTCCAGTCCAATTTGAAGCGAAAATCGCCGATTTTTGAATGAGTAAAGGAAATCAAAACAGATAATTCTACGCTTAAGAAATATTTATTACGAATTTAAATTAAAAAAGAGATCTAATATTTAATTTGTTGTTCGACTTGATATAGTTACATATATTTTTAAAATTACAAATTTCACGAAAGCTAGATTCTGTTATTCACAACATTTTGTCTTTTAATTAATTACTATATTACTTTATAGCTACTATTAGCCGCCTTTGAATCAATCGTCATCCTTCTCTAATCCAAAGCCGTTTTTTTCTTTTTCCACCTGTACTGTTTTTCTCCCTCTGTTTTTCCTCTTTATTGTATCACAGTGGACTAATTTGATTCTTTGTCCAAGTCTCCGAGTGTATTTCTGCCATCTAAAAGCTCCTCATAAAACATCTGTCGCTCGTAGTTGGTTTAAAGCTGTAGGTCCCTCTATTTGTGGAACGAAATCAAGTGCACACCACAAATAAGAGGAGGCGCTTGGTCAAACAACCAAAAAGGGTGTAAGCGCAATCATACTATATATGATATAAGCTACGGCGATTACAAGTTTTTAAACAACTACACTACTAACCTGAGGAGAAAGATTTCTATGGAACTTTGACTTTGCTAAACCCCCTTTCCTTATCAGAAATTTCTTTGTGTAAATTTTTTAACTTTGTTGAAACATCGGACAACTGATATTTTAATTAAGAAATATATCTGCCTTTCTCTTTCTGTTCCCTAGTAACAGGCGTTGAACCTAAGTTTGTCTGACTTCCTCTTTCATGAATCCATGCGTTCGTCTGTCGATTTTGGGAAAAATCACCCGTCCCCAATCGATAATCGAATTATAACTCAAATTCTCCTGATATGGCTCGAATCCATTTTTATTTTTTTAATCGAATCAAAAAAGCACTACGGGGAACGAGTTTTAACTGCCCGAAGTAAGTATAGAAAAAATTGAAAATAGAGTTCCAGAAGGCGATAATGTCACTTTTGAGTAATAACGGACAGACGGGCAGATATAGCTAAATCGACTCATTTCGATTCCTTTAAGCTTTTACGTACAACTTTTGTGTGTACAATATTAGAAACCCTTTGCGCGGATATAAAAAGTTTCGTTTCTATGTGAATAAACTTTTTGGTCGACTTAATATGATTTTGTTTTCAAAAGTTATATATTTCAAAGTCTTATTGATGCTGAAACTAAATGAAAACTACTCGAAGAATAACTATTAATTTTTGCTATTTAAAACTAAAAAACAATGAGAATAACATTCATGAATTCTAATTCATCATTTTACGACTGGTACAATTCTAGTCGCTTTCGAAGCCACTTCTAGTATCACTTCTACCAGAATGTTTGCTGAATAGTTTGGCCTTTTCCTGCAGATTGCACGCATGATAGCGGTTTAAGGGGAGTGAAGGAAGCATATGTATTCAGATGATGCGAAGGATTTTACTCAAGGAATAGTAATAAATTAGTAGCGCGCAAGGGACATGGTGAAAAAGTACACACAACCACAAGCATATGACAACACAGGTGCATCTACACGCACACCCATTTATTTGCCCGCAAATGCAAACACAGTCGCGGGATGCAGTCAGCAGAAAGCGAAAGCAAGTTGACACAAGTGGAAAATCTGGCACACACAACATTAACCACTTCCAAATGCATACATACATATGCGCGTACGCATACTAGCAGCATACAGCAGAAACAGTTGAAGACAGCGTTTACCATAGCAGATGATTTAATCCTTTGAAGGATGAGTGAAATGAAAACCATGGAAATCCCAGCGAAATTCAGCTAAAGCGCATATCCTGTAACGAAATTGTATTTATAGTACGTGAGCAATGCGACTGTAGCGAAATACTAAGCGCAGTAGACGCGCTTTTCCAACGTAGCACTTGAAAACAAGGGAGTAACGGAAGTATGTTCATCGGGCCGTAACGCCCATATGGTGGGAGGCATGAAATTGTCAGACAAATGAGCGTAAAAAGTAAACCAAGAAACCACAAATTTAAAATGAAGTGCAATGAAATGATAAAAAAGAATGCGGTAACAACTGAAACAACAGCAGTAGAATTTCTAATTTACAATAGACGAAGCGCAAAAAATGAACCGACAAAAGGACGCTCGAACGCCGTTGAATGAATGGCAAGTCAGACATACACGAAGTCGACAGCACTGCATTACGCCCACCTGCCAGCTGAAGGTAGCATCAGGACTGTATAAAATGCCAGAGAAGAAATAATGAAAAAGAAGGCATAAAAATGCGGAGCGTCAGCCCATAGGAGACAAAGCTTCACGAGGAATAGCGTACTGCCTATTCCATGCGCCTTTTGCATGGAATATCCTAAGAACAGTAAAATTCTAAAACATCTTACAATTTCTAAATTTCTGCTGTGCGCCAGTCTACTTCGTTGCTGCCAAGTTTAATAAAGTTGTCAAGATTTTTTCGCATTTTTGCTTTTAGTTAGACATTGCATGCCACAATTATCACTGTGGCACAAGGTAAGCACTGGTTATTGTTATTACCATTTTCCTTGCAACGTGCTACAAAACGCTTGTATATGTGTGTGTGTGTTGATAGTTCGGCGTTGCATTGCTACTCGCAACTTGGCATGCAACAATCAAAGACAGCCACAACAACAACAAAAAAACTCAAATGCTAACAAAAGCTGCGGGAGCTTAGTATCGTCAATTTGGCACTTGAAAGAGTTAGCTCCACGTAGTTATTCTAAGTTGCGAGCTGAAGGACCTCCTACGGTACAATAACCGGGAAAATTCTAATGAGATTTAATTGAATTGTTCTCCAAATTATTTTGTGAGAACGAAAATCAGTTTGAGTTTTGAAATATTCGCTCGTATTATGCTAAACTTCATAGGGGTGTGGAATGGAAATAGATATTACGAGGGCCGTTTCTTTTATTTTTGGCCTTGAGCACTTCTAGTGTTCTAAGACGACATCTGACTTTTCTATTGGAAAGTTTGACATATTTTACAATAATCGCATATTTTTTTCGTACAGTTTAATACGAGTATGTGCGTCATAGTAATGCTGTTTACTGCGGCAGGACGAAAATTGGTTCAAACGAATGCAAAAGTGTTTTAATCATCATGAGGAATGTTTTGAAATGCCATAAAACCATTTTCAACCACCAATGTTTATTTTTTCATTGTTAAACCTGAAATATAAATAGCAACCGTAGGTCCCTAGTATTTTTTTTTTTTTGAAATTTTTAGATATGGCATTGTTGATAAATATTATACTTAGGTACAAGGTGACGCAAAATGAATGATCCAATTTTGATTCCCAATAACTTTTTTATTAAATAAAAGCACTAATTTTGTATGAAGGAAGCCTTTATTTTGACCTTCACGCGGACAGTTTGACCTGTACGTGGCCAATTTGTGTACTTTAGCTGTTTAGTTCACAAGAGTTATATTACAAAACAAAGGTTCAGAAAAATTATAAGACTTCCGTTAGGGTGATTCCACCTTGTACAATTCTAGCAATATTAAGTATGTCAATGTTGTGCGCTTGTTGCGAAAAAATGAGACATTTTATTCAAAAACCCTAACCAAATTCAAATTGATTGGCGGTATCAGACATAAATATTCATAATATTGGTAGAGAATGACCCAACATCCATTTTTAAAGCCAAGCCGAACTTCGGCCAATTTGACTGAACGCGAACCGAGACCGAATTGAATTTTTTTGACCGATCATGGTCGAAGCTGAAGCCGAATTTCAGTTCTTCTCTAATATTAAAACTTCGATTATTTCATTCATCCAATTGCTATACATGGGGAAAACTGTATGTATTGAAATTTGAGGAGATGAAAAACCTTTATATCAATGGTGTTATTTCATTTGTTACATATCCTTAAATCCATTTTTGTTTAATAATGAATCTAGTAATTACCCTGCGTATACTAACCCGATAAGGAGCTCAGTCCGTTCCCACGGCAGTCGGTTCTACGTTACCGGAACGACCCGGATTTATAACCGGCCGAGGACTGTCACTCCAGCAGCATTCCCCGTACATAAAGGGTGCGCCATCTGTTATGTATATGTGTAAATGCTGAATACTTTTGTCATTTACAAACCGATCGACTTCAACATACATGTTTTCGATACGTCAATGCAGTACAATTTGAACTATGGATCGCTTTGCACCGAAACAACCGAAATCGACGCTATAAAACCCGAAATGCTTGACAAGGTGATGACAAACGCAGAAAAAAGATCGCTGTTTGTGATTGCTAATAAAGGTGGCCACTTGTAAATAACCACACCAAATACAATAAAAATACCTCACTTATGCAAATCAGATTTTTTTCTCAAAGCTATTCAATGTTTTCATACCGACCTAAAAGATGGCGCACCCTGTACATGGGCAATGTTTATACTGCTACAATAAGAACAAAGAGCTTAGTCTACATGACGCTCGCGTCTTGGTTTTAGCGCCGGAATAACAAAGGCAGAGGTCGATGCTTAAGCGACGATATTTAAAAATGTTCAGTCCCCGAAAATAAAACTCATCATAACATCGTCAATCATTTACTGAGAGAGAATATCATCGTTTTCTTAATGGTAAGAAGTTATTCTGATGCATAAGAATCGATAAAGTTTGGCACGAATGGCGGTTTTATAAACTAATAAACCTACTTTCATTCCAGTTCAGTGACATTCTGAAATCGTACATATCAAATAGGTACTTCAGAGTAAAGCAAAAACGGGGTATAGGCTTTGTAATAGCAACGGTACTATACTTTATACCTCAGATCTGCAGTACCAAAAACGTAGAAAGTAGCTACATTTGTTAGATTAACCGAAAGCGAACCCATCATGAAATTGCAGAAATCCATTGACGAAGTTGTTACTGAAAATTGAACTATAAAATTGAATGACACCAAATCAGTTTTCACTAACAAGAAAATCTTATGTAAGCCGGTATATTCTGTTAGCGATAATGCCACATGCTAATAATGCCATGTATCTAGGAATGACCACATAAAACCAATTGAACTCGATTTTAAAATTCTAAAGCTGCAATGATTAAGGGGTCCCGGGGGCCTAGAAATTTCCAAAAATCAATTTTTTTAATGATATTTCGAAAATATAGGCTTTTAAGAATATACTGTCAAATTTTTGGAAGGATATTCCTAGCATTTTCGATTCTACAGCCGTTTTAGCAGGTAGAGTCAGATTCGTCACGCGGCCACTCTCAAAACTTTAAACTCAATTATCTCAAAACTATTTTTTTCAGCCTGGTGTTGTCAAAAAAACAAACATCTATTCAACCGAATCGTCTGAAATTTTAATATGTTGTTCACAACAACAATGGCTACCGCCCGTACTACAATCATATTATTATTTCAATTGTTTCGTATTTTCTTGAATAAAAAACTAAAAAAATCCGATTTTTAGAGTGTCAAATTCAAAACCGCGCCAATTTGTCAAATTTTATTTTTTATTATTCTAGTACGAGACATAGCTAGTCATACTGAGTATTATTATTTTTTTGGTTTTTGTGTTGCAGATAAATAGAAGAGCCAAATTGGGCAACACTATCCAGGTCCAGTTTTTCGGAAGGATCAACTTCAGCGCCATTTTTAAAATTATTAAAATTTAAAAGTTTTTTTTTCATTTTTGTATGTAAAAGAAGTTAAATAAAAAACCTAAAAAATTTAAATATACCCTAAATTTTGGCAAAAATTCTGAGCTATCAACTTAAAACAAGCACCTCATTTACAACCAAATGATAAAACCTGTGTGGACCTCCAATTAGATTGAACCGCAAAGATCATACAGCGTTTCCAAAGCAAACCAATCAGAGGAATTGCTAAAGCGCCGGTATGTACGTAATGAAGATCTGCACAAGAATTTAGCTTTAAAACTGTATCGGATTCAATTAATCTTTTTGCCATGAAACATACAGAAATGATAATACACACATTAATGCAGAAGCTTCCGTGCTAAGTGATAAGTGATTTGTTACAAGAAGATTAAAGAAACAAAAACCCCTTTTTCTACGACCACCAAGAGTGGAAACATTTATTTAACAAAAACAAAACAAAAGTTTCCAATCTTTCATAATCAAATCACAACTAAACAATATTTTTTTCCTAATTATCCCAATTATTAGGAACATAGCTTTGTTTAATTTCCGTATTTATTTTTACATCCTTTTTTGATGGAAGGCTTACAATTTTATGCCGCCTCCGAATGGCAGATGGTTTTTTATGAGGAACTTTTTCAATTCGGAAATACACTCGGAAGGTTACTCTTGCCTGTGACTACTATCAAATTAAACACATAATTTTATTCCGTATTCATTGACATTTCATCATGGAAAGACTTACGCTTCAACAACTTTTGCAAATCGTACAATTGTATTACGAAAATCGACGCTCTGTGAAAAGTGTTCATCGCACGCTCAGGTCAACTTGTGGTGTAATAACCGTCCTACCGAACGCACTATTGGATACGTCAATAAGCAAAATTTCCATATTTGGGCCAGTTACATATATATATACATATATATATATACCATTACAACAGTAAAATAGAGTTAACTACTCTAAGGAGGATTATGAAGTAAGATCTTTGTCTCTTCTCGTTTAAAGTGCAATTTGCTCACAGACTGATGTAAATGGAAACGCCGCATCGCTTGTACGAGTAGTATAGAAATATCGTCGCAGGGTTGATTTTTGAGATGAAATGAAACGAATGAAACACATTTGCACTCTCTGGCGGAGAGAATTCGGGAACAGATAACCCGTACATTATTCATGGAATTCATGAATGAAATAAGAAAAAGTGGATGTAAAAAAAATATTTTTTTTAAATAATCTTTAAAATCAAATACCTCGAAAACTGGAAATTTTTGGACATCTTGTCGTATAACCTAAATAAAAAGTAGTAAAATTAAATAAATAAAATTACTTTCCCGCTAACCTTCTATAATGTGCGGTCGGCTGGTTTCTTCGTCAAATCACATCTCATTTAGTATACGGAGCTTTGAGCTTTGTATACAATTTGTAAAAATTCCTCAAATTTTCATCAAAGTTTGAAACTTTTTACTCAGAATTTTTAGAAAAATTACGGTTACGGAGTTTATTAGGTCATTGAATTTTAGTAAAGTGCAATTTTCAAGGAGATCAAAAATAACTCCGATATATGAGAATTTTTTTCGGGTGTGATCTTTTGTATCTTATTTATATGGCAGAAAGAACGCAACACCATCAGCAGCAAAAATGGTCAAACCAACATTTGAAACTTAAATCAGAATTCAATGCATACACGACATTTTTCAAAAAACTCAGAGTAAAAAGTTTAAAATTTTGATGAAAATTTACCGAATTTTTACAAATTGTATACAAAGCTCGAATCTTTGCCTTGTATGGTAGTTATTGCAGTTGTAATTGTACTGCATTGTAATTGAAATTACAAAACTAATGAATGAATAATCACAGCTTATCAATATATGGTGTATACATTATTTTGACGCTGCCGGTACATAGATATACGATAACTGGGATCATGCAGTAAAGCTCGAAATACATAGTTTCAAAGAATGTTAATACATTACAATTAACACTACAGATATTTAGCAAAAACAGTTAAGCCAATCTAAGCTACCTAATCTGCCGACGAAAATCGCATGTTGCACGTTATTGCCGCAAATAACTCCAATCAAGCGTGTTTCGTGTTTTTTGCTACTATATTTACTACTTACGCTTTTGCACAAATTTCAGGTGCAAAAGTATGTGTAAGCCTTGAGCAGTGCCAACAACAAATCTTAGCGGCAGTGTCCGTACACGAGTCCAATAAACGAGTACGAACCGGCAACTAAACATTATTTTTTATTCACACAATGGCACGATACTAACACTCTTACAATGCTGTTGTATGTGGAAAGTGTGTCAATGCCATTTTTGGTATCCCGGTTTTTGAAGTGCCATCTGCAAGCGCACGCAAGAAAATACAAAATCAAATATACCCACACATACGAAATTCAGGTGTAGGATCTGCACTTGAAATGGTGAATGCTGTGAAAATATTGCGATGTGGAATTAAGTTCTACAATCAGATATTGCAATACACATATATATTTATATACATATACATGCATATGTAGGTATATTTCTATGTGGTTGTACATCTGCTTCGAGGTCTGTGGTTTTGAGCTCACAAGGCTGGAATTGGTATTCGGAAACATCAAGTTCCTGGTAGTACTAACGCTGATATATCAAACCTATTTATGTATCAAAAATGTTCAGAATCGTCATCATCATCATAGCAGCACAGTTCAGGGTGAACCATTGCTTTCGTTACAATTTGCTTTCCCGTCACACCCGTACCGTAGAACTCTTTGTGCTTTAACGTATTTCATAACATTTGCACTTCTGATAAGTGTGTCATTGTACCGAATGCAGTAGGTATCATCTTCAAGTCGTAAAGAGACCATATAAGGGGTGATAAATTTAGAGTTGGGCTCTGAGGCCAACTTTTCTGCCACTCCCTTCTGCAGCCATTAAAGCCACAGTTAGCAACCGGGTTACTCTAACCCACAAGCGAACTTGGCAGGCTAAGAGAGGCTGCAGATGGACAAAAATGATGTTACTTGTCATATTCGATCGACTGTCGCAGTTCCTCCTTTCACTAAACAGAGGGGGTTGTTGACTGATGGCGGGTCACTTTCTATGACCAAAGCACATGGAAAAGGTGCACATCTCAGACAGCGCCCTCTGCCCAGCATCTGGAGAGGAGGATGAGGCGGTCTTCGAAGGTCGACTAGATTTAAAGAAAATTAAAAAGGGAATCCGAGTGTCTGTCCCGAAAAAACGATACAGTTAGAGGTATCGGATTTTAAATTGAAATAAAACAATGCAAATTCAAATTGATTGCGAAAGTTTTATTATTTTTGTGTAGAGATATTTTTTTGTAAAGATAATCCCTTTCAAATGTTGGCTGCAACTACGCCGTAATTCGGCCATCCGCAAACACCTATTTTGAATGACTCGCTGGAGGACTTCGGTCGGTATCTCGTGAATAACTTTAGTAATGTTGACTTCCTAGAGCCCAATCGAAGCTGGTTTAATCACAAAGCATTTAGACCTTACAAATAAAAGTCCAAATGTGTCGTGTCACACGATCTTGGTGGCCAATCCACTGGTCCGAGACGAGAGATAAATTACTCACCGAAACGACGCTGCTATAACTTCATTGTTTCACAGGCTGTATGGCAAGTAGCGTCGTTTTGTTGGAACCAAATGTTGTGGAGATCACGGGCTTCAATTTTTGGCGCGATAGCGTTCGCCATTCACTATTTTTGAAGAAATATGTGCCGATGATTCCTCCAGCCCATAGACCACACCAAACGGTTGTTTTCAATGGATTTAATGACTTCGAGTTGCTCTTCAGCCCAAATATGGAAATTTTGCTTATTGACGTACCCAATAGTGCGTTCGGTAGGACGGTTATTACACCACAAGTTGACCTGAGCGTGTGATGAACAATTTTCACAGAGCGTCGATTTTCGTAATACAATTGTATAATAATGTTGAAGCGTAAGTCTTTCCATGATGAAATGTCAATGAATACGGAAAAAAATTATGTGCTTAATTTGATAGTAGTCTCGCGTGATCTGTCGAAAACCCCTATTGGAAAAAGTACCTCCAATCTGATCATATATGTATGTAGGGTTTTCCAATAATATAGTATTCAAAGAAAAATGCTATTTTTTCATATAAATGATTGGATGTTTATTTCACTATAAAGAGGAAAGTATGCCGTTAATAGTGGAAAATATCTTGAGGCAAATGACTACCACGACCACTGTTACAGGACAATATGCGTTTCATGAAATTTTCCATAACCGAACTGCAAAGTGGCTGCCCTATGTATGTCCTCGATAGCCTCACGAATCAAGGTGTTAAATCACAAGATGAAATGCTGGCAGAGCAGTTGGGAGTGACCCAAAAAACCCATTTCCAAACGTTTGAACGACATGGGCATGATTTTAAAGGTCGGAAGATGGGTGCCGCATGAACGGTTCAAAAGGAAGTCTTTTTTGCATCGAATTACGGCTGATTTGGTGTATTTCTCCAATCCCAAGCGTAAACGATCGTATGGTCCGCCGGCTACAAGCCAAAAACAACAGCCAAACCAAATCGCTTCGGCCGCAAGGCAATGCTGTGTGTTTTCTGGGATCAGTGTGGTATGATTTGGTACGAGCTATTAAAACCAGGTGAACCAGTTGACGGTGCACGTTACCAACGACAATTGGCCGGCTTGAACAGCGTTATACACCGAAAACGCCCCGAATATGCCGATCGGCGTCACAAAGTAATTTTTCTTGATGACAAGTGAACCGCCACATCGAACAAGAGCGACCCGGGAATTGGTGGTGACGTACGATTGGGAACCGCTGATGCATGCGGCTTACTCACCAGACTTGGCGCCTTCCGATAATCATTTGTTGCATCGATGGGGCACGCACTTTCACTAACAATTACGATTTGCATAAAAATTGCGAGAGTAAACCCTATCTTTTTGAGTTATTGAGCCCTTTTTCATTTAAATGGAAGTGTAAATAAGCAAAATTTCCGTTATTAGTCGTTTAAAGGACAGAGTCTACCATTAAAATATCAACAGCCACTTCATAGTACCAAAATGACAGTTTGGTGTGCATTGTCAAGCAGTGAAATAATTGTATATTTTTTTCATATTTATAACTATCGAAGGCAAACAATTTCTGTTAATGGTGTCGCTAATCGACTCATGCTGAATGAGTATCTTCTGCTAATAATGAGAGAACTTCCTTCCTTCAGTGCACACAGTCACACATGGTTTCAGCAAGACGGCGCCATGCCCCGCACGCCCAGAGATTCCGTATTGATACTGCGTGGTTTCTTCCCTATCGAATTGATAAGCACTGTCGGTGACATTTCCATTTTTGCTATACGGGTTCCACAAAGTGTATGAAACAAAGCAAGCGACCACCTCTACACTAAAATTAAATATCGTGCGTGATGTTAATGGCATCTCAACATCAGTTCCCCAGCCAGTGCCACGGAGTATGGAGGCCAGTTTTCAAAAATGTATCCGACGTATGGGCCAACAATAAATATTAGAAAGAAAAAAAAAATACAAAACCCGGACGTGTGTTCTTTATAATAGGTATTGAAACAAACTTTTATTTGATTTATTGATGTTCAGGGACATCAAGGAGCTGAACTGACCTCCATTAAATACATATTTATCTATATATTGTACATGTCTCAGTCACTCTTTATATTAATTCGCAAAATTTTCCCCTCTATTGTACTATATCCTAAACATATTTGGCGCACTTCACAAAAAGGACTAAATAGAATCGTTTAAACTCCAACTGGAAGCATGAGACAAAATGTATATGTACCTATTTCCTGCAATCACACGCATTCATGCATTCGTATATGTACTTATGTATCAATGCAGCTTGCAAATCTTCACCACAAATACATGCGACATATATGCACAATCAGGATATTTTCAGTAAACCCAAAATGCGGAACGAAACATTGGTCTGAAATCAAAATTAGTGAACTGCAGAAAATGGTCATCTGCAATCAGTATCAGCATCCAAGGCGTTGCAACTGCGGAACAGGATACCTGAGAAGGGCAGCAAAAGGTGGTAGCAGCCGCACAACCGCAGCGCCAACCCTTTTGTTATTGCGAAACGAAATGAGAAACGAACACACGTGCTCGAGAATCAATGTTGTTTACAAATTTCCACTGCTTTTTAGCTGCAACTATACGAGAATGTAGGAGAGCCGGCAAGAGAGCAAATGAGAGCACTGCTGAAGGAGGTGGAGGTGGTTTCTCAATATCAATGATAATGAAAATATTAACAAAAGTTTTCCATAAATATATTTTTCATCTCGTATAAATAACCCATATACATACATACATACATACATACATACATATGTAGGTATGTACTGTTGCCGCATAATTATTACGCACACAACTTCCAACACTGAATTGGATTATGGCTGCAATCTTGCAGAAACCCTTTCTGGTTCATGGGCATGTCTTGGTGATGCATTGGTTAGATGTGAATCGTTGGCATGATAGTGCACAGCGCAATGATTTAAGCAAGGT
Source organism: Anastrepha fraterculus (assembly GCA_037575425.1). Taxonomy (NCBI): domain Eukaryota; kingdom Metazoa; phylum Arthropoda; class Insecta; order Diptera; family Tephritidae; genus Anastrepha; species Anastrepha fraterculus. The sequence goes on along the minus strand of JAYXIM010012302.1, from coordinate 163,574 downwards.
TAGCCAAGCTCGACTGGTTAGCATGACTGATTATAAGTACAAGAATAAACGAGTATACGGCCGACGTAGCTGAATGGGCTGGTTTGTGACTACCATTCAGTAGGGACCGTACTCAAAACCCGCCCGCTATGAACATGAAACACCAAATTTGGAAAAGGTCTTATCTTATAGCGGATACCCTTCGGCAGCAATGGCAAACCAGTGTAATTCTGGGAAGGAATTTTTTGTCTCTACTTAGTCCTGCCATAAGTTCTGTTACAAGTTAAACACGTTATAGATATGCAATTATAATACTTTTTGTAATGAAGTTAGTTTTATTTAATCATGAAAATATTAAAACATAAAATTTTAAATATTTATTCGTACCGGTTAAGATTTGCCTTTACACAAGCATTTAAGCGATTAGGCCATTCAGCTTTTGTAGCACGCACGGTTTCCATAGAGATGGACGTCGGTGCTCGAACCAAAGATTATTTGAGACTCTCCACATTTCTGTAAGGTCTTCGACAGGCCATGCTCTCTAGTTCTGATCACTAGCTGCAGTCTAATGGAATCATATCTGGACTTTCTTCTCCGGCAATGAACACAGGAATATTGTTTTTTAGCCTCTGCTGGGTGGTTTTTGCCTTATGAGCTGGAACGGAATCTTGCTGGAAGATCCAACTTCTCCATTGGAGAGAGCACTGCTCAACTGCTTCACCTCGCCTTCTAAGACATCCTTCTGGTACACATTTGGCTCAGTCTAACCCCTTTTTCGCGGAATCGAAAAAATGTAACGACTTTACAACACTCCCCACCAAACCATTACGGTGGTGCATATGAACAGAAGCAAAAATAACGGAACTTTTTTCTGCGAATTTGTTCTCGCCGTATGCATTGTAAAATTTGTCACAGAATTTATGGCAGGTCTAAGTAGAATTGTACAATTTCTCCTAGTGTATGGAAGTATTTACAAGACGAAGCATTTAAGAAGCATTTTACAATATAATCACTATTCGCTTTTTATAAAGTCTGCTACCGTTGTGCGTTTTAAACATCTTCGAGAAGAATTCAAACGAAATTTTGCTGATGAGCTTGCCAGGAAGGGGACTGAATTGGCCTCAGAGACCTCCTACCCAGTCATCGGCAGTTGTTAAAGGGGAACTGCACAAATTATTTTTCAGGAAAGCGCAGAAAAGATGGTGCTCCATTTCTTCATGTGCTATTTCGGAAACCCTTTGGCCCCAGTACAATATACGAAGACTCAGAAAGTCCTTTGTACTCCTCACCATTCAATTTCTAACATAGTAGGTGTGTTTACTGGTCACTGGGCGATCGGCACTCACGCGAAAAAGATAGCGTTACCATTTAACCCCCATTGTAGAAGCTGAGAAGGAGACTGTTGAGCACTTTCTCTGTAAATGTCCGGGTTTGACAGCTAGACTGGGTGTTCCTTTCTTCAACAGCCTGAGGCAGTGCGCCAACCTAAATTCCATCAATTTTCTCCATTATATCAACAGCTCTGGCTGGCTGTTGGAGGTCTCATAATGGTATAAAAACGGCGCTTCAGTGCTACTTGAGGAGTACCAGACTGACACTTCAACCAAGCTGGATGCCTACTTACCTAAGCTGGATGATGCATCGTTAACATAATTTTCAATCACAATTTGTATGCAGAGATCGCGATGAAGATTTCTATTTCTTATATAATATAAGGCGTTTGCTATGCTCCGCACGATTTTGTTTTGCAGACGTTAGACGTCGTTTTTTCTTAACATGAACTTTCCAGCAGTTTGACACCAAGTGTTATGCCCAAACATTTCGTCCCAAAAATATTGACTTGTAAGTAGCATATTTTAGGCAAAATACTATACGAGGTGTGTTCAAAAAGTATCGCTACTTTTGAATTTTCGCAGTTTACGTATATTCGAATTTTGATTTTTTTGTTACCTTATTCGGCTCGTCTTCGATTTTTAACTATTCAAAAAGATGGATAAAAGAACCTGCATCAAATTTTGTATGAAAAACGAAATTAAAAGGCACGGATGCATTCCGAATGTTGACTGTGTCATACGGAGAAGCTACTTTGTACCAAAGCAACGTTTATCGGTGGTACAAAATGTTCTTAGAAGGCCGAGAAGATGTGAACGACGAAAAACATGCCGGACGCCCGAGCACTTCAACAACAGACGAAAAAATTGATAAAGTGTATGAAGTCGTTTTGGCCAATCGTCGAATCACCGTTAGAAAAGTTGCTGAGGACCTAGACATATCGATTGGCTCGTGCCATTCGATTTTTTTCAATGATGTAGGCATGAGACGGAAAATTCAACGCAAAATTCGTACCAAAACTGCTCAATTTCGACCAAAAGCAGCATCGCATGAACATTGCTAATGAGATGTTGGACTCTGTCCGCGACGACCCAAATTTGCTCCAGAGGGTCATAACTGGTGACGAATCGTGGGTTTATGGTTATGACGTGGAAACCAAAGTTCGATCATCTCAATGAAAGCTGCCGCACGAACCAAGACCGAAAAAAGCGCGCCAAGTTCATTCGAATGTAAAAGTTTTGCTTACCGTTTTCTTCGATTGCAGGGGTGTTGTGCATCATGAGTTCTTGCCACAGGCAAGTTATGCGCAATGTGCGCGAAGCAATTCGCCAGAAACGCCCGGATTTGTGGAAGAACAAAAATTGGCTTTTGCATCACGATAACGCCCCTGCTCACACATCATTTCTTGTGCGCGACTTTTTGGCCTAAAACAACACACTAATGATGCCACAGCCACCGTATCCCCCAGATATGGTCCCCTGTGACTTTTTCTTGTTCCCGAAACTGAAGAGGCCCATGAAAGGGCGACGCTCCGTTACAATTGACGAGATGAAGAGGGCATCGAAGGAGGAGCTGAACAAGATAAAAAAATGATAATTTTTGAAGTGCTTCGAAGATTGGAAAAAACGTTGGCACAAGTGCATAATATTTCATGGGGATTACTTTGAAGGGGCCAATGTAGATATTAACGAATAAACGAATAATTTTTGAAAAAAATACAAAAATTCGCGATACTTTTCGAACACACCTCGTATGTGCTGACTAATAGTTTTGCAACGGATTATATACCTCAGCGATAACTGTCCTCTCACCCCACCGACAAGAGGGTCGCAGTCCGTAGCGCATGGGCCACTTTTTTTAGCGTTTGGGAAAGAAAAACAAGAGATTTTTGAGTACAGAGATACCATTTTATGTATTTCTGTTGTTGTCGATGTAACAGCATAAAAAAAATGTTTGGGAAATTGCGCTGAAGCAGTAGTCAGTGGCCATACATTCGAGTTCTTTCTTTTCCAGCTCTCAATTAAATGGAAATTTATTTTTTAAGGCATTGAAAAAATAGAACAAGTGTAAAAAGTAAAACGTTTCTTTTTTAATATATTGTATCTTCTTGTATATATTGGGTGCAAAATATATTTTAAAAAGTGCTAAAATTTTTGAATATTCTCATTTTGTCATGACCTCGTCTGTGACTGCAGCGTAACTAAACCTAAGCAGTCGCAGAGGAGCACGAAAATACGTAAGTACAAAGACAAAATTACGATCAAATTAGAGCAAACTATTCGACAGAAATAACGAATTGCCGCACAATCCGAGAATGCACGTGGTTGAGCATGCACAACACGCCCTCGCCAACTGCGCTGCTCTGCAGCCGGCATCGGCTTGACAGCAAACACGCCAGCAAACATTTCAGCGACAAACAAATACATAATTCACCGTACATACTGCATACATACTCACATAAACGTGCATATATAAACACCCATACATATACGTGTTTATTTACATTTATACCAGAACAAACACAGCCGAATTATGACTTGGCAGCGGAACAACAGAATTAACTGCAGCAGTGGATTTGAACGAGAGAAATGCCGCAATGGCAGCTTCAAATAAGCAGTCAGTTACTTGTATTTGTCAGCTGTGATAAGATAGCGTCGGCAGTGCGATAACAATAGCTGCTGCGAAACAAGGCAATGGCATGACGTCGGCGTCGCAACGCCAGAACTACGGAACACAGTTATGAGAATGGAACAAAAATCCCAGTAGCAGAGCACCCAAACAACCCACCCCACTGAAACAGCATCGGCAATATCCGAATTCACTAACACATAAACACACAGATGCAAGTAAAGATACAGGCACAATTCGCTAAACGGGCGTATAAAAACGGCAGTCAATTCGTGGGGCAATATCACAAACGTTTCGCACGCGCAACCAGCAACTTGCAACAGTCGCAGTTAGCCAGTCAAAAGGCATAGTATTCTAACGAAAATTCGTTGATTTTCAAACAAAAAAACTCAAAACAAACTTACCAGCCAGAGCGGAGGACAAATTATTGCAGTGCAATTAAGCAAAGGCCGCAGGAGTAGCAAAAATATATCTTAATTGCAGAAGCAATTAATAATTTGGTGAGTGAGTGCTGAAGAAATAAAAACTACGTTCATTAAAAGACAAAATAAAAGATGAAATAAAAGTATAAGTACAAAGCAAAAACTAAAAGTGAAATGGTACGAAGTACGAAATAGGAAATAGGAAATGAACAGGCAAACTTTTGAATCATAAAGGATTGTATGTCATGAAAGGGATGAGAATCCTTTCATACTGGATAATTTTTCATTGCTAAAATTTCACTTTTTTAATTTTGTAATTCTGCAAATGGATAGAGAATTGTGTGGACTGAAAAGTGCTAGCAACAAGGTAGACAATTGTGTTGTCTTTTTTGTTTGGCTTTTGCTTCTACCTTCGATTCACCAAGACTTAAGTGGAAAATTTGAAAAATGACTCGCCCAGCTGAAGGTAAAAAGCCTGGAAAATAATTCATGTAGCAGCAAATTAAATTGACATTACAGTGCAATATACCTGTACACACGCATACACGTGCGTATATAAACACAGAGGTAACTGTTTGGTAAAGACAACAACAAGCAACCATAAATTAAGATGAAGTGGACGGGTGGTGATTAAGAATATCTCTGGAATACAAATTGATACAAATTGCCAACTATCCAGGGAAAATAAACTTATTATTGGTTGCATAGTGTTGAAGAAAATTTCTTAGTAAAAATTCGTCTAAAGCAATTAAGAATATTTGCATTTTATTGGTAGGAGGTTTGAGAAAATATTCTTAATTAGATACAAATACACAAATGATGGATGAAGATGTGGAAATACACACCTATGGCCTAGCTTCTCCCCCGTTTTTTGTGTGCGCTTAGTTTGCTTTCTTATGTTCCGTTAGGCACAGATTTGTTTTAGTAAATTCTTGTGCTTTTTACGGCGTTAATTTGTCGATGCTTTAATTAAGAGGCAAATAAAGGTAGTGGATTTTGTGTGATGGGTTGATTTATTGGAATGATGTGACACACATTTTACAAGTTTCAAGAAAATTAAATCTTAGCACAATGAAATTAAATTCAGAAACGTAGATTAGGCGAAAAGTAAGTGTCAAGTCTTGGTCGTACGATGTATCCAAGGGATTATGGAATTAACCTTGAATTGCATTGCCGTCTTTTCCCTTTTAGTGTGGAGCATTTTCTTGGGGAACAATGTATTCTATGTTTCGCCATTACCTGTAGTGCTGAAGCGCTATTTGAAGAAGAAAATACTTCTATGAGACTACGAGCATTTTCAACTAAGACGACTCTCGAACAAACCGACGCCAAACAGAAATAATAAATATGGGAAGTTAAGACCAAGGGATGGTAACCAGTTTGTCAAAAAAGGATGTCTAAAAAGTTATATTTGTTTTTGTAATTATGCTTGGGGAAAAAGGAATCCATTATTTTGGCGCGAATGGCTTAAAATTGTTTTTTGGCCGATCTTTAGCTCCTGGGGATGCTACGACTACTGAAATTCCTGTTAACTTCGATTATGCCTGAAACGGAATTGACGAGACCAAAATTGCAGTTATTGCTGTTAGTATCGACACCATAAAACCATTCGCAACTTCACCGGCCTGGCTTGTATTTTCGCCTTCATTAAAGAAACACTGTAAAATATACTGAATTTTTTTCTTTTTTGGCTTCCATTGTTACCACCCTGTAACTCACAACTAAATGTAACAAATAAAAAACAGCAAAATAGTTTTTTAGTGTGAAATGTCTCCTTGACAACGAGTGTAAACTTTAAGTTGTTTGAACGATACTTTACAAGATATCGATCACTATTGTCATAAGCAGAAAGTTGACAGTGAAAATAATTTACATCAGGTGACTAGAATATAGAACTCCTCTACAGTTGATTATTCGGATCATATCTGAATTAACAGTTTTGAATATCTGACTTAAACAACTTTTTCAAATACCGTTATCTCGAAAACTGGAACCAACCTGCAAAACGGCGAACGCCATTAGATTTACAAGGCCTCATTTAAGTAAGATCAACAATCGACATTTTTCTCGTCGCAATCACTAACACATTTTGCTTTTGGTCCATGAAGCTATTTAAAATATGATAATTAATTTGAAATAAGAAGTTCTTAGAATTTAGAAATGTGTAAATAATTTGGCTCACTATACGTATTTTTTTTGGTAGCCATGTGGTTCCAATTGCTTCGAGTAAATATAACAAATTGCAAAAAAAGGTAATGTAATTATACACTAGTCATCTATTTACAAAATAAACGTAATAATTAACCCTTGAATAATCACTTCTTTCATAAATTGTGTATACTAGGTCGCGTAAAATTTATCACCATATCGGAAGTTATAATATTTGCAACTTGCATTGTACGTCTACCTTATTTGACCCTTGTGTACTATACAGCTGCAATGTACAAACAAATCATCACTCAAAATCATATTTTTATTTAGTAAAAAAGTTATTCAAAAGCAAATTAATTTGTGCCACCTTGTGTAATATATAAATACGAGATATGCGTTCACGACTAGAAGCACCCTTGATAATCATTCACAATTTACTTATTTGGCACCACAGTTACCTGGAGTAACTGGAGGTCAAGGTCCAGTACGCCGCCATGATGAGTGCCCTTGTGGTATCTGCGACTTCATCTTGAGAAATTAAGAAATTTCAATTTTCGCTAAAAACTCTGTGACAACGAGCAAACAACGGGCCGATCCATTGGAGAATTTAGTTCTTCTAGAGAATTACGGACCGCATACGTAAAATACTTACACGCACCAGCGCCAATACGACGATATAAACTGTCCAGCCACTGTCTGTCCAGCACGAACATATTCATATTGAAAACACTTTTAGCATTACCTTCAGTCGGAACTTAGACGTTCTTACTTTCGTTAGCCATCCAAACTCTGCCAGCGCTCTTAACTGGATATCCAATCGTAAGGGGCTATCTATCACTCATTTTCACAACGCACGTCCCTCATTTCCACCCAGTTATTTTGTTTATGAATTTGAAGGCAGAAAATATTTCCTTGGGTAGAGAGTAGGTCGCGTAATATCTTCGTATTTTTTATATGAAATTTATGACATTGATGCTTTCATGGCGAAATAGAAAGCCAATAAAATAAAATTAGTTTCCGATTTGGTTATTTATATTTCGGCTTTATGTAAAAATATTTCCTTAATTGACTATATTTTGTTCATTTCTGACTAATTGCTGTAAGCAAACGGCAAAAATAAACAAAGAGGTTTGCTTATAAAATATTTATATAAGCGAAAATAAATTTAAATAAATAAATAAATTTAAATAATTTAACTTTTTTTAGAAATTTTGCACACAAGCTAAAATTGATTATTTTCCAATTTACGAATTTGATTGCATTTGATCCAGTTATTAAGAACGGGTTGTTATTACAAATGCACATACATAGAAATAAAGCAAAAACTTGCTCAGAGTTTTTTACTTGACCTAATATTCCAATGCGGTTAAACAAGAACAAGTATACTTCCATATACAACCGCAAAAAATATCATTAAATATTTTTGGATTATTTTTTCGTAAAATGCAAATATAGAAAATAAGCTCCAAAGTGAGAAAGAAAGCAAAATCTTCTCCAGATATTTTTAGTTTTAATTTACGATTATATAAGCTTTACAGGCTAGATTTACAAATTTACCTAAATTAAGAATGCATGACTTAGTGCACAAAGATTCAAGCATGGAGTCAAAATGATATCTCGCGGGAGCAACATCTAAATCAAGGCTACTGTGGAATTTTTCTTTGATAAAAAATAAATTTGTTTGCGAAGCTCATAGAGCCCTTTTTCATTTTTCGTGTGGTTTACACGCTGGCGGTATCATCGGTCCTTATTTTGAAAGGAGCGCAGCCATTACGGTAACTGGCGAGCGCTATCATTTCTAAAAAAAGCTTTTTCATGTCCAACATACATTCGGAGATCTGCCATTGCCTGCCGAGGGGCGAGCTGCTTTTAGAAAAAATGTTCTCTATAATGTGATATTTCATGCTCGGAGATTCAAATCTGAGCACTTCTGAATGGTAGTCACCCACTAATCCATTCGACTACGGCGACCGTCAATAATGTTGCTGCTGGCTTCTCTGAATAATCTTCATTTACTAATTTCTAATTTATGTCGATTATTCATTAAAAGCTAATATAAGTACCTCTTAATTATTATTTTAAACTTGTTTGGCTTACTGACTGGAATGAAAAATATCACAATTACCTTAAATTTTTTTAAGTAGTCAAAAGTGATTGTGGGAAATATCATTTCTCTTACTCAATTTGAACATCTTCTTCATCTTTTCCTTCTAAAAATCATTTCCTACCTCTTCCTTATTTACTGTACCACAATTTGACTGCTGTAACTTGACACATTTTTCTCCATTCATTGGCTTGTCTTTACTTCTACGCATTTATTCAGCTGTCTGGCCATTTGTTTGACTACCTGTCCGCACGTCCATCGCTCTGTGATTGCACTGACATTCATTTGCTTACTTTTTCGAAATTAGAAAACTTTGGTCAAATGCACACAATTAAACATAGAAACCACAAAACAACAACAAATGCAACCAATGCTTAAGTTCATATATATATCAATGTATTCATACCTGCGAGATTGCACTTGGCATATGCAAGCATGAGGATATGTGGATTTTGAGAAACAATAAAGCGATGGCGAATAAAAGCACAATAGACAAAGCTAAACAAATAAATAGATGAGTGATGTGGAAATCGGGGAAATGAATTGTCATTGTGTCGCGAATTGGTCGTAATAAAGCCATAGTGACAACTGAAGAAGCAGCTAATTTGGAAAATGTCTCAAAGCTTGTGTGCGCTAACCGCCATCAATGGTTGTGATTGTCTAGCGTTAACAAGCTCACATATATACATACATACATATATATGTGCACATGTGTTTTGCTGCATGAACACATACGCATATTTTTACGTACTCCCGTTTAATAACATATTTGCATTACAAATGCTGGCATGCTGTCGTGCAGCTCTGCTGCCGGCAGGCACTCAAACAATCAGTTTCATTGTTAGTAATGGAAATAACACTTTTATTGTTTTTTACTAAATTACTTTGGCGCTTGAAAAGTGAAAAGTTAACATAAAAATATCCTCATTTAATTTACATACGTTTTCTACAAGCCTTTACAGGCTCCCCCATATACATACGCAAGGCATAGGGCAGGCTTGACATTGCGTATACGCGACATTGATACATAATCATGTAAATTTATGCATGTTGATTTTGTACGCGATGACTCGCTGTCTCATTGTGATTTACAAACACTTTGATTCCTTGATCTGCTGGTAGTACAGATATGGGACGTGCATGACACTCGAAAGATATGCAGACACGCGTTGATATGTGCTTGCACAACCATATGTGAATGCTGCGCTTGTTTTGTGTAACACGGTGGCGTATGAGTGATTTCAAATTCATGATAACGCGACACATTTGAATGACGGCACTCATTGCTTGCATGTAGAAAATTTAGAGTGGATTTTTATTAACGGAATGATAATCATTAATTTTACAATTGCTTTACATGCTCGTTTGTCTTGGGAATGCGACACCCACTGCATGTGCATATAATGAATTGGTGATGAATAGAGAGACGAACCTATTAAATTTCAACTTCATTTATTTTTGTCAACTACTTCGTTTCGGTTTACAGCATTGAAACAGCTCAAACCCCTATAAAATAGAAGAATAATAGTGTCATAAATAATTTTATTGAGACCATTAACAACTGTGCAGCGAAAGAGTTGTCATGCTTAACTCATTTATTGCATGCCAGTGAAAGTAGCTGCGAAAAGAGTTGTATGAGCGAAAAATGTGTTACCCATCAGGCCATAAAAATTCGAACATTGACAAGAAATATATTTGGCATTTGTAGTGAAGAAATTAACTAGTTTTTTTTATGCGAAATATTACTTAAATCTTCAAGCATTGTTTGAGTCAATTTGATACAATCTTAAAATTCAAGTGCATATTTGCACTAATCAGTATTAATTTGTGCCCCTGTTATTTCTTCTAATATACAGAATCTTAAATTCATATAAAAATATGCAACAAAAACCATAGTTTCAAGCATTCTGCAAAATTATTCAAAATTCCATCAACATTTTTAACATTTTAACCAGCATCTTTAGAATTTTTCGGGTATACAGCTTTATAGCCCATTAAATTTTAGTATAACAAAGTAACTGTTACAAGTGTCTGCAACGAACCGCTGACTTTGCGCAATTTTTGTGACGGTGTTAGACTTTTTTTCCTTTTAAAAAAATTCGAGCAAGTACTTTGTGTAAAAGCAAAGGCGGGACCAGATAGAAAAACCTGAAAATAAGGTGGTGCATATCTTAATAAGTTAAATGAAATGTAAACACTAAACATAAATTGCATTCTTTATACTGGCATTAGTTGCTGAAGGGGAGCTGTTTCAGCTTTTTTCTGAGCTTGCAACTATTATTTTAAATTAAACCTATGTGTATTGCTTATTTTGCGCGAAATTTCAAGTATGGATAAAACTGCAGCAAATGTTTAAGAATTTTGTACTAAGTTTGCAACTTAGCTGATAAGATTTTTGCTGTAGTGTGAATTTATTTATTTTATTTCATAAAAAATAGTGCTGTACTTATAATCTTGCAACTGGTTGTATATGAAAAGAAATCGTAGGGGTACGAATTGATAGCGATTAAGGCAAGTATACACATAGTGCGGCGCATTTAATTAGCCATTTTGCTTCTTTTCACTTAAGAACCCAACAACACTTGAAGGGAAGAATGTGCCAAGGATGCCTGTAGACAAAACTTCCGCAATTGTTTTTCTCACCATCAGAATGCTACCGCATTGATTATGAACACTTAATAATTCAATTTAGAAATTTTACACCTCACTATTTTTGGAACTTTTTGGATTATATTAGTTTTGCGTAGTAATGAACTTACTTCTAGAATTACGAATTATATTACAAGGAATCACACCCAATTTCATTTAGTAGTTTTCAAGATTACCTCGTGCACAGAGTTATCGGCTTTATGCTTTATTAATTACGTTTTGGCATTTAATTGAATATTATTTTTATGCTTACTTTTCAGTTTTAGTGAACAATTAGCAAACAAAATGGGAGGAATAGATGACTTAATTTAATAAAAAAAAACACGTTTAATTTCGAAAATATATATATTTTTATACTCCACTATTTATTTATTTTATTTAATTTACTGATTCAATCCTAACACAACAAAGATAAGGCTTATAATTTTAATGCTAGTCATAACTGGATAGAATTTTACAATCATAACTAACGCCAAGCAATCGAGTGCAACATTCACATGTTAGGCTAGGTTAGGTTGAATTGGTTGACTTGCAGTCACAGACCGGATTGGTTCATAGCGATACCAGATGTAGTTAGTTATGAGTTTTGAAATAGTCAACCCGCATCGGGCCTGTTTCTATTGCGAATTTAAGGAGATTTTTCCAACAATCAAACTGTGGTCGCCATAGCCGAATGGGTTGTTGCATGACTACCATTCGGAGTTGAGAGAGAACATATGTTCGAATCTCCGTGAAACACCAAAATGAAGAAAAAGTTTTTTCTAATAGCGGTCGCCCCTTGGCAGGCAATGGCTAACCTCCGAGTGTATTACTGCTATGAAAAAGCTCTCATAAAAAATATCTGCCGTTCGAAGTAGGCTTGAAACTATAGGTCGCTCCATTTGTTGAAACAACATCAAGACGCACGCCACAAATAGGAGGAGGAGCTCGGCCAAACACCCAGAACTGTGGTATTTAAGGCGTGTTTTGAATAACGCAAGCCATCCGCAAATGAAATGCTCTACAATTTCCCTTGAGTCCTCCTCTCTACATTTCCTGCATTCCTCGCTGCCCGAGATTTCGATATCATAAGCATATGCTGCTAATGGGCTATATTCCGTCAGCACGCCCTTCGTGTTACTGATATGCCAATATGACATCTTAAAGTTTGACTGTGATCGATCAAAGAAACAATCATTCAAAGAAACAAGAAACGCAATAATGAATAAGTATTTGTGATTTAGGTAGGTGACTTATTGCTAATACATATTAAATATTAAATTTTGGGGACTTGGATCTCCAAAGTCGATTCACTTATACCAAGAACTGTGGTTCTGACGTCAATGTTTTGTATCTATCAGCGAGTAGTTTAAAGCTTCTCACGAATTTCGAAGCGATTTTTCTGAGAGCAATGTACTCAGGTCCATGATTTGATTATAGTCCAAATTTCAGATCTAATATCGCTACTGTTACGAATTTAGCTTTATTCACAAATCTTATTTTAAAACAATTTAAAACAGGCCAACATTGCGATGTCATATTCACCGACTTGTCGAAAGCATTCGATAGAGTCAGCCATAGTATCTTACTTAAAAATATGGGTTCAATTGGTCCCTAGCTTACTTGTGGGATTTGTATCCCATCTCTTAGACAAAACTCATTTCGTTCGTATACACAATGTAAAATTTGACGCCATCAAAGTTTCGTCACGTGTACCGCAAATCAGCCATCACAGGCCTTTATTATTGTCAATCTTTGTTAATGATAGTCCAAACTTTTTCTTTTGACATCGCGTTGTCTGATGTACTATGAAGATGACTTAAAATTTACAGTCGTATAGAGGACGTTACTAATGTATGAGAATGCAAGAGGGCTTTACAAGATTGTAAACATTGGTGTGATAATAACTTTATTCCTCTTAATGCTGGTATATGATACCTGATGAATGCTGGTATATAGAACCTGTCCTTCGCAAAGTTGCGTTTGATTTCGATTACAACTTGAGCACTACCACACTCACAAAAATGAGTGAAGAGAAAGAATTTGAGGTCATATTTACATCAACAATGTCGTTTTCTAAACACATAGACTTTATGATTGCCAAGTCTAGATCTAAGCTCAGCTTTGTAGTAAAGAATTCAAAGGAGTTCCAGGATCTTTCTACGCTGAAGAATTTGTATTTTTCTTTTGTAAGATCAAGCCAAATCAAGATGAAATAAGAACTACGGTCACGGTAAAATCCAGGCTGGCACTTTGGATCTTCCCGGATTGGTGGACTATGCACTTTACCATTACAACGTTCACGTACCTCCTACCCTTAAGGGAAAAGTGGGAACGAGACGATGTAAGACAGGTTGAGTCTAGCCATGTATACACAGATAGCTCAAAGCTCGAGGGCAGGGTGGGCGGAGGTGTATACTTCGAGCATTTGGTGATCTACTTCCGTTTTCGGCACTCCCACTACTGTAGTGTCTTTCAGGCTGAACTGGTAGCAAAAATTAAAGCCTCGACCCTGGTACAGTGTGATGCGGTGTCTGGAAATGACATCTACATTTTTACTCACAACCAGGCGGCGATAAAATCCCTCACAAAACAATCAACAACCTCCAAGGTAGCCATGAAATGTCGCACATAATAACTTGGGTTCCTGGCCATCTCGACATTGAGGGTAACTGCAGAGTGGATGAACTAGCGAGACTCGGCACCAAATTGACCGGCACCATAAACAATGACATATGTTAGCCATACTCTTACGAACATGAATAAATTGTAAGGAAAGCGAACGAAAGATAGCGTAATGAAGCAACCTGCAAAATCGCCCGTCAAATGTGGCCGACTCTCAATGCTAAGCGCACAGAATCTCTGCTAAGGCAAAATTAACACATTCCAGCACATTGATTTTAGTCATAACGGGGCACTGCCTAATAGGTAGGCACGACTAAAGGATGGGTGTATAAGCACATGACTTCTGTAGAAGTTGTCTTGATGAGGAAGAAGAAGAGACCATCTTGCACTTTCTGTGCCATTGTCCTGTTCTATCCATACGGAGATTTACTATTCTAGGCAGACAATTGTTTAACGAATTGGAATATCTCGGTTCTGAAGAAATAGGAGATATTTGAAATGCACACACTGGAGATAGGGAAAGCCCCCACGCGGCATCACAATGGGCTATGAGCCTGAGTGTGTCCCACAGGACAACCGCTTCAACCTAACATAACCTAATATCAAGCCTCGAATATTGCAGCGATATATCTGGGATACATTCTATGAGGGTGTATGTCTAAAAATTGAGAAGGTACTGCAACGTTTCACTAGATTTGCCATTAATTCACTTCCGTTGCCTTGTAATTTACTTATATATAAAAGTGAATGCTATTTGTTACCATCGAAATACGATGAAAAAATGTCATCGGTAATTTGTATAAGGGACATAGCCTCGAATCATATCAAATGCCACTTCTTACTGGAGTTAATAAACTTTTTTTACTTACTTTTCATTGGAACTACTCGTAATCTTGGCCTCAGCTACAAGTAAGTTAGGGATACTCCTTTTGAATTGTGACTAATGTATCTCGCCATAAATCCAAGCTGCTACAGTATATATATATAATATATAATTGGCGCGTACACCCTTTTTGGGTGTTTGGCCGAGCTCCTCCTCATATTTGTGGTGTGCGCCTTGATGTTGTTCCACAAATGGAGGGACCTGACGAGCTTTTTCATGGCAGAAATACACTCGGAGGTTTGCCATTGCCTGCCGAGGGGCGACCGCTATTAGAAAAATGTTTTTTTTTAATTTGCTGTTTTCACCGAGATTCGAACCGACGTTCTCTCTGTGAGTTCCGAATGGTAGTCGCGCACCACCCCATTCGGCTACGGCGGCCGCGGCAGTAGCAGTTATAGCAATTTCAGTGGCTTGACTTGCACTTTCGCTTTTATCAAAGAAAAATTGTAAAATGTACCGAATTTTCTCTTTGTTGACTTCCATTGTTAACAACCTGTAATTCCCAACGCAATTGAACAAACAAAAAATAGCAAAAGAATTATTTTAGTCTGAAATATCACCTTAACAACGAGCATAAACTTTGAATCATTTGAGCGGGATATCGATCACTACAGCCATCTACCAAGAAAATAATATATTTCTTTTCCCCAAGCTTTCGTGTTATTAATCTATTTGAGTTGTTCTTTGATTGATGACTAAATGAATAAATAAAGAAATAATTAAATAAATAAATCAGTGTAAACTTAACACCAATAAAGTGGTTTAGAAATAACAAAAAATGTAAAAAAATAAGCAAAGAAGATATTTAGTATGGGCACTCTAGGCACTATAATTTTCATAACCACAATTGTTTATCAAAGCGCTTATTAGGGTCACCATAAATAAGTAGAAAAAAACATAATATATTATTACTTTATTTACTGTTATTTACTGTTTTCGTATATTTTATTAGCAATTTGATTTGACTAATGTATACCAAATGTGGTTTTTAAATGATTCATCTTTGTTATGGATGATATTCGGCGCAGACATTTTTCCGTTTTGGTATGGCGTTCTCTGACTCATACCACGTACAAATTTGATGGCCTTGACTAGCAATTTGACCCACAAAGTCATTGTGTTGTCAAGAAGTCAGCGAGAAAGCGATTTAAACAGGTTTTTGTATATTGCGAGTATTGCCATTAATTATTTGAAATTTACAAAATTTGCATAAAAGGTTTTGACAGCCATTAGAAATAATTCACGATATCCCCAAGTCAGCCAAGTCAGTGTGTGCTTGTTTATGTATCTCCCTTTCTCTCTCTCTATATATATATTTATACAATAAATGTATATATAAATTAATTAGATAAATATAAAGTAATTAGAGAACCTGCTGTGATTTTTAACACATTGGTGAGAACTAGCAAGAAGATTTCTGTTGACAATAAAAGTGTATTGCTTCTATTTTTTACTACTTTGTTTACCCTAAAATACAAATATTTACATTTTGATTAATGAAATAATTTCAGTGGATTTATAAAGACCTCAGATAAGTAAAAGCTTCGTAATATTTCCTTACGAAGTAAACATCCTATCAGGACTAAATATTTTATTGTACTATGGCAATGATAGTCTTCAGGCTTAGCTTGTACAAAGCAAAGGATGAATTTGGGGCATTACTTTTGAAATTAAATCGTATATATGTACATGTATGTACTTTCATAAATAATTCGAAGAACGCACCATTTAAAATTACCAGTTTGACAAGCGAACTCAGTTTGTACTTTGTAATACAGGTTCTTTGATCTTGATGATTTAAATATGTATGTAACATATGTAAATGCAGTGAATTATTGATTTGCTCGTGAAATTCAGTAAGCGGCTTGTGTTTATTTTTGGGATTGTAATCTCATGTTTTGATGTAAAAAGTATCTTCTTTTTATGTATACATCTTGTTTTTTATATACACTTTGGGGAACTTTCAATAATAATAAATTAAGCATGCCCTCAGAACGCGTAATCATTTACTTCAAATATTATAATTTTTTTTTATTCGATATAATTTCGCTCATCTTCAATATTTTTATTCCTACGACCCTTTAAAAATACTACTCCACAAATTTCCAAGTTATTATTTTATCTGAGATGGCACTCTGTGATTTCAGGCCAACCCAAAATACGTTCCTAAATGTTTTTTGTTACGCATACATGTGTGTATATGTATATGTTTTCCTTTAACTCCTTGGAGAGCATAGGAACACGTGTACAAGCAACAAGAAAAAATTTTAAATTTAAGCTATATTTTCAGAGCATACTTTGCAAGAAATGAATATTTCTGCACTGTGTTAAAAATTCAAAGCATACACGGTATTTATGTATATAAACTCATTCTGCGCCAGAAAGAGCCTACATTTTTCGACTGTCAGAAAAAAAATTGTCAAAAATCAATGCAGTTTTTGAGCTGCTTCAAACTTGCACTTTATTGTTTCAAAATTCAATGCGTTATAATCCTGCATACTTGATATCTTTTAAAATTTTCTGAATTTTTAGAAACTCGCACAAAATTTTAAAACTAGGATTTAAATGAATTTTGTAGGGAAGTGAACTATATTTTCATAAAATTTAAAAATTGAAGAAGAAATAAATGAATACAGCTTATGAAAATTTTAAATGCATTTTTAGGCATATATTTAGATTTCAATGGCATATTTTAAGCGCCTAAAATAAGTTTTAAGAGGATATGCTGAGTTGCTCTGGTGATTATTATTCCTTGGCTGGCTTTTATCTTATACTGCAGTTCAAGGCAGTGAATTCCCATGTTCCTTGTCAACGCTTTTTGAATGCAGTTCAATTGAGACGATATTTGGAGAAAAAAGTTCAAATATGAGTGAATCAACCGCATTTTTAATGACATGTGGCACGCCATTTTATAGTTATAGTTTTCCGTAGTTCCTAGCTGGTGCAAAGGGTCTCAACAAACAAATAAAAGTTAGATTTATTTAAAGCTAAGCTTCCGCCAAGTGCTATCTGCTTGTAGCGCTTTTGCTTCTAATAGTCGCCTCCCGCTGTTAGATGGCCTAACACATCTCCGACTGTCTCGTGGTTTGCATTCTAGGGCTGCCTTTGTGATATCTCCATGTCGTTTTCATAGTGTATGACCGATCCATTTCCACTTGCGCCGTCGGATTTCGGATCTGTTTCGTAAATGCCAGATGTCAATGTTAGTGATGGTATCAGCAATTGTTAAATACCTGTAGAGCTTGTATATCACGCATTGTTGTGTTCCATGTGTCGCACCCCCATAGAACAATAGACTCTGCATTAGATTAAAATATACTCGATTTTGTTCACTTGAATATTTGTGATGATCTCCAAACTTTGTTCAAAAGACCAAGCACGATTCTTCGACATTCGACTGCAAATGTCGGCTGCTGAGGCGCAACTTCGTAGATAGATGAGTAGATGATTCTGCTATCTCGGAAGCAGAACATATTTTATCAGCGGACTTCTTATTACAAGGCAATTTTTGTGGCACTTTATATATATAAGTAAATTTAAATAAACAAAAAGTTCAAATTCGAGTGTAGATGGTCCCACCGTGCACCCTGCAAACAAAGCAATATCGCAAAATTGCTTTAAATTCATCATTTTCATTTATTATTTAAATTATTTTTATTATTATTTTATTATTTATTAAACTGTTTTATATACTTTGTTTATTAAATTATTTCTCATATATAATATTTTTTATAATAACATTAGCAAAACTAGGTCAAAATTTTGAACAGTTTGGACAATTTTTTTTTTAAGTGTTAATTTTTGCCTAACAAACTCACATAAATAAAATTTTTAAATTTTATACAAAAATTAGAATGAATCATGGATTTAATTAGTATTTCTTGAAAAACTTTTGGTAAGCAGTTTTGTAACTTGTTAAATTTTAGTCTAATTAAGTTGCTAAAAATCAGGTTGATTTCTTATAATTGCTCTTCTTGGCGTTGTTGCGCATTTTCTCCATGTAGCAAATGCAGCACCCATAGGACAAAACAAATTATCTAATATCAACGAGAATTTTAACCACTTCAAATATGCACTTTATTATTCTCAAATTTAATTCATTGTAAAAATGCATAACCAAAATGAAAAAGTTTGAAAATTTGTCAAATTTTCACAGAATTTATAGAATTTTAAAAAATTCTTGTATAAATTTTGTAATTGGTATTAATATGGCCTTTGTTATAGAAAGAACTGTGCTTTATAAAAAAAATGAATTAAAAATTAATACGTAAATAGTCAAAACTTGTCAAAATGTTAAGATGCTATAGTTTTTTTCGCGTACTACAGCTCAGAAATTTAATTTCTCTAAAAAAATTCCTAAAATATGTTAATTTTCGCCACTACTGGATCACTGTGACCCCTTAAATTTAAAACTAAAACAATGACTGCATTAAAATTTGCATTTGAAGTATTCGCCTTCACTTTCGCGTGGATCTGTTCATTGACATTCAACTTTTTTATTAGGCATTCCAACAGAATCTCATAATATGTCACTACTTTTAAGTGCTCTTCTGTCCGACTGGGTGCACATATGTTTGTATGTATTTACATACATACACATGCGTATGCTTATCCGCAATGGTCGCACTCCCATTTTGGAAATATTCTACTTAAGGATGCAATCGCTTAGTAGTAGCATGTGCTGCAGCAAGGTGCTGTCTATAAAAACAGCAAACACTTGACATTCGGCAACGTTGCATGACCATTGAGAAAAGTCAAGAAGATCGCTGCTATTGGTGGAATTTTTAGTGCTACGGTGACAAATGCACAATCCACTCAATGTGAACGCAAACAAATTGCCATGCAATTCAGAAGGCAGTACACAAGTGCATACTATACATTCTTGCAAGCAATTGCCAGCGTTGATTATTTGCTATTGAATTTGTTACTGCAACACCAGTGCCTGCAGCACACGCCGTTGCACTCGTAAATTTCTCTGGTTGCAGTTTTCGAAGATGTTTGGCGAGTGTTAAAAGCTTACAATAAATCCACTTAGTAGCGTACTTTCTTGTAATAAAAAGGAGTGAAGGCTAATCGAGTATGTGAGCGCGTTTCTGAGCTTGTCGCATGTGGATTTGCTCGCTCGCCAGCTGGCTGACTGACTCAATAGCTTGTTCGACGTTTGTTTTTGATTTATTTATTTGAGAAGCATAGCAGCATTCGCATAATTGTGTTCTCGTCGAATGGAGGTGGATGCGCTGCATTTGCTTTTATTTCTCTACAATTTCTTATTTTTGTAGAAAGTTGCAATAAAGAAGAACCTCTAAAAGTTGGCAGCATTTTTCGTCAAACATATGTACAGTCAGCGTCAAAATAAAGTGTACACCATATGTTGATAAATGTTGCCTATTTATTTACTGAAATTTTAGTCGTTTTTTTATAAAAATGTAATTTTGTATAAAATTTGGCAAACTTTAAAGAAAATTTCAAACTCTTTACTCAGACTTCCTAGAAAAATTTTATAGATCATTTTGTTTTGGTATAATAAAGTGCAAGTTTCAAGTAGATCAAAAGTAACACTGATTTTTGAGAATTGTTTTCGGATGCGGTCTTATGCATTTTCTCTATTTAACGCCTACTCCACATATTTAATATGACAGAAACCGCTCCACATTTAACACCGTCAACAGAAAAAATTTTCAAACATCAACGCATTTTTTTTACCACTTGAAACTTGCACTATATTCTCTTATTGTTCTAAAAAGTCTGATTAAAAAGTGCGAAATTTTGACGAGAATTTGTTCAGGTTTTTATTTATTTATTTAATTATTTGTTTTTAGTAAATTTATAAATACATAATTTCTTACAGACTACAACAAAAATACTTAACGATAGTATTCCATACTTATCTATATAGTTTATTCAGTAACAATTTGAAAATTTGCTTAAAGGATGAAAATTCAAAAGAAAGAATCCAAGAAGAGTAAATCATTACTCTACAAGTTGTTTGTGGAAAAAGAAGATATTCAATTACACCTTTGTTAATATAAAATATAAATCAGAGTGAAAGAATACTCCCTCTATTTTGTAAAAACTTCAAATTTGAAGGAAAGAATGAATAAAATTTGAGGCGTTCACTTCGACGTCATGGTCTTTTGTGCCCTCTAATTCATCCAAGCCTAGTTCCCTTATTAAACTTAAGGAAGAGCTGGGTTGGGCTGAGCGATTTCAATTATTTTTCATTTTTAAGACACATCAAATTATTAAGACTCATCTTGTACTTCACTCGAAGGAATCGTATCAACCGAAATAAGCGATCTGAGTGCAAAGCGAAGAAAATTCTTTGAATTTTGCACTAAGCTTGAAACCTAGATTTACATATATGGTTTTTGTAGGAGGATAAATTATATTTTCATAAAAAAATATTCTTAATTGCGCAATTGGAAAGCATGTCTGAATATGGTGTTAGTGTTGTTGAGAACTCGAAATATTCTTCAATGACCACGTGATGCAATAAAACAAGAATTCATGATCAATTGTGCAATCTATTGTTGATCGAGTTAGAAGGCAGGATATCTCTATATATAATATCTCTATAGAAAACCCATAGTTCGGAGCTTTGGTATGCAAATAGATCGAAAGTTTGAAGATAGGAGAACTGAAGCTGGTTTGTGTCAAATCAAATCAAAAATCGAAACTAGTAAACAGCTATCCAACAAGTTTGAAAATGAATAATTTTGAAGTGCATCTACATACCTAATATCGGACAGCCAATCACCTATACCGTATCTGCGTAATAATACATTAAACCTTACGATTTTCCCGCTGTCCTAGATGCCCTGAAAATATGGTCTCACTTGACTTGGTACGAGTACTAGCATTTAAAGGCAATGATAAAAATTTACAAGCTGACTGCTTAGTTCACATAATTAGGTGTTATATCACTATTATATGATTCGGAATTTTTCTGTGGGCTTACCTAACACAAACTTAAGAGGGCCCATAAAAATTGTAATGTTAAAAATTCCCGGAACAAAGAGAGAACAAAGGTTTATATTCCCAACAAAGGAAGTGTAAAATGAACTATTTTCATTTAAGCAGAATGGATCTATGAACTCTCAATTGGTATTACAGGGCCAATATACGCAAAAGCGATTGTACAGATGAAACGTTAGAACAGATTTTCTGTATATTTTCTGTCCCTCGCACTCACTTAGCTGGTGTGAAACATACTACTTCTGATATGGGGTATAAAAAGCTCAAGGAAGTGCGCATAAAACGTCTTCAATAGCAAAGTTGTCAAGTACAATAAATAAAGTAAGAGATTGTAGTGATTTTTGGCCTCTCTGATTGGTAGGCCACCCTTCACCATCCACCATTTTGCACTCGTTCATAAATAACGATTAAATTAAATAATACTAAATGAGAAATAATGGGTTTTAGAACTAATTATGTGAAATAAAAGAAAAAAAAACAAAAACAAACAAAAAATATTGACTTATCGACATACCCTACTCTGTGGTGCGTTTAATGCCTGCAATATTATTTGTATTTCAACAACAAATTAATGGCCGTATTCCGCATAATGAACTCATTTATGGCATACTTTGCTAATAATTTTTGAAAAAAGTCAAATATTAAACTGTTAAATTGATCCCAACGTGTAATTATCTAAAATGGCAAGTAATGATGAAAGAAATTGACCACAGCAATTAATAGCTGTAAAATATTTATATCATTTATGGGTAATTTATTTTTCACACCTCTTTGGTGTTCCTATGCATTCATATACAGAATTTAATAGAAACGCGTCCGAAATTTGTATATTTGGCTATTTGGTGGCTTTGTGCGCGTTTTCGTTTTTTTAAGATATGCCAACACATTTTCGGGTGGAATTAACTGCTCTCATTGTATGTATCCAACATTGTAAGGACAAAAGCAAAGGTTGCCATTTCATACACAAACGAGAGAATAATTTGTTTTTGCATTGCTTCGCAGTTCACCTGTAATTATAAATTTAATTAAGTAGATAATCAGTAAATTATTGTAATATGTGACATTCGCCATTTTTATGTAAATACCCGCAAATATTAATTGGTACATATGTACGTATGTATGTGTGTATTACAGTGAGATTATGAATTTCAATAATCGTTGCCAAAGCTGCAAGCTGTGTGGCAAAACAAAAAAGTATGTCGGGCTTATTCGAATTTAAATTTTGTATCCCCCTGATGGAATTTACTCAAATTATATAAAGAACGCGGAAAATTTTAAAACAAAAATTAAATTTTATTTTTTGCCAATTAAATGCGCGTACCATCTATCCCAAGCTGAAAGTCAACGAAATTAAAGGCTCCTGTGGACATTCGATATCGCGAGTTTTGTTAGTTGACTTTTTATTTGTGCTCATAGACGAGTATTGAGTAGCTATAAAAAGTACTAAAAGAATTTTTTTTTATGAATGCATAAAGCGATCAGAAAAATACTTTAATGACACCGAAGTGTGTTTGGTATTTAATGTTAACTGCTGCGCTGGTATTTATGCTGTTCGGAATTATGAAAATTTGTTTGTGTATTTTTGTTGTTGTTCAAAATGCCTTAATAAATTAAATTTATTGTGCTTTTGTGTGAAGTGAAAAATGAATTGTTAAATAAAAATTAAAAAAAAGGGAGAGACCCTAGAGAGAATGAGAGAGACAGAGAGAGAGAGAAAGAATAATAAAATAAATTCACAACATTTGCAGAGAATACAAATAGACAAAATTTACAAAAAACGGAGAAGGGTCGACCGGTGTAGGTAAACGCAGGAAACAAACCGGGGCAACAACGCGCACTACTCCGAGCGTTTACCACCCGCACAAACGCAGCGATTCCAGGACCGCAGCAGTGGCACAAATTACCGCAAGGCAATACCAATAAATCCGTCGCCGGAATGGATAGCACTTTATAGTACGCACAAGCGCTAGCCAGGAAACGGAAATAAGCGCCAAAAAGTAGGCACCAAAAAAACGCCAAAAAATTGGGACCAAAAACGCCCCAAACAGTAGGCACCAAGGAAATATAACGCCAAAAAGTAGGCACCAAAAATATATTTCCTACAAGTTTGCACCAACAAACAAGCGCCAAAAGTAGGCAGTGTTATTTCTCACTAGAAATTAGCAAACACAAGGAAAAACTCAGGAAAAATAGCCTAAAGTGTATCTAAGATATATATAATATAAGGTAAAGCTCTCTCTCCCTTTTCCTCTACGTTATATCCTTTTTCTCTCTCACGCCTTGAAATTTTACTCTCCATTCTCACTCGTCCATTGACGCCTGAGAAGTTTCACTTCAAACATTCTGATTCTACCAACCCAAATTATTAGGCTCAATTTTCAAATGTTTAAGATTTAATGAAATAAATTGTAGGTCGCATTTGGTTTTCTAGTCACAAATATAAACATAAGATTATACAAGGGGGCGCAAAATTAGTCACCCAAGTGGAAGATTTATAATATTGCAAATGGCGTCGTATGTCAAATCCAATTTGACTCTTGTGAAATAGAGAGCTGCAGTATATAAACAGAAAAGCAACGGAGCGCGTAAAGGTCAAACTGAAGATTTCCATCATTCGAAATTATTTATTTTATTTATAAAAAGTTATTGATATATATAAAAGATATCTGATTGAGTTAAATTCACGCATCGGCCAGTTCTTCAGGCATTGAGAGCTATTTTATTTTTGATCTGTGTGAAGAAGGAATCAAAATTGATTATCTATTAATTAGACTTACCGATTAGCCGACCAATCCAATATTTTTAAAGCTGATAATGCAATTATTTTAGCCGATATTTGAGCATTTGAATTGTCGGGATGCCAAATAATCCATCTTCTAGGGAACGCTCGCGCAGTCGCCCGAAACGGGTGTAAGTGCCAATTGTACTTATATACACTTATATACATATAAACATAGAATTTTGATTGATAAACTGTGTGGTAAATGAGGCTCAATACTTTTAATGGAATACAAAGAAAGACCTTAATCACTCATAACACTGTTAGGCAATCAGCTGGGGATTTGATGAAACCACTTTTACTGACATTCTGGGTAATAAATAAAAAGGTAAATTCTGAGCTTTCAGAATGCGGATTTTAAGCATTTCTTTTTTTGAGTTTCCAGTAGGGATGGAATATTTGGCCAAATAAAATTATTTAAAATGCGAATATGCAATTTATTGTTACTCAAAACGGGCCCTAGGCTGCTGCTGCTCTTTGACGCAAAACCATGAGTTCATGTGAACAATATGCAATAACTTCGGGCATTGAGTTAAGGTTTACACAACACAATATGTAGTTTAAATAACTGTTAGCCAAACATTTGCATTAGGGCGGGTCAATCTTTTCTTAAAAAATATAACCGACTATAATTGTACTGACAATTCTGAACAAAACAGTCCAGGAAAGCGTAATTCAAAAATGGATTTCGTGCCACCACATTTTATTTTTTATTTTTTGTGTTTTTATTAATCTCAAATAATTTTTTTTCTCTTGGAAATTATTTGGTTTTGGGTGCCAGAAATTAAATTTAGAATATTTATTTCACGCAAACCGCTTCCCTAAGGAGTAAAGTTACTCAGATTTGGCTATTTTCAAAGGAAGAAATATGCTTTTTCTAACATTTGAATAAGAAGAAAAACATGTATTTATACTCAAACTATTAAAAAACGTGCTGCAAGGTTTAGTTATTAATACTCCAATCCATTTTTCGTTTTGTTTTTACATATTTTTGGATTGAGGATTAATAACTAAAATTAAAAATAAGGAACTTGAATTCAATTTAAGAGCAATGCCTCCGTTTATTTATTTATTTTATTCAGAAGTGCCAGTCGAATACTTTAGTCGCGAAATAAAGTGGAGAAAAATTCCATTTATTTATTTATTTTCTTCAGAAGTGCCAGTCGAATGCTTCAGTCGCCGAAATAAAGTAGAGAAAAATGTAAACCACCGTAATGTGCGGTAGGTAGGTAGGTTAGATGGCAAGAGTACCACGGGTACACTACAAGTAGCACTAGAGTGCCGTTTTGATACCATAATGCAATTTGAATTAAATGGCGGGGGATCCTTGACACTTTGAGTGTCCTGCTTCTCCTCGTACTGAGACCAACGTGTTTTTGAGATAGCACACGATAAGATTTAACTCCATCTGCTTTGCGCTTGTTTAAGGAAGAAATTTTGTAGTTTCTCTTCAACTTCGGCCATGGACCACATGCAACAAAATTTAAAAATATTTGGAAGCTGATGATAAATAATTTTCATGAATAGATAAATTTTGCTAGAAAATATTTCTTAAAACTCATCAATCATTATAAATTAAAAAAACAAAAAATAAAAAAATATTTACCACACCCAAGGCACATTCATTAAAGGTGGTGTCACTAGGCCAACAACAATATTTTGTACGTTTTGATTGTCAAAGAAAAGTACAGGCAAAGTAGGAAACAAAGAATGAATTCGCCTTGTTTCACTCTGGGCTGACAGCCACATGGACACGACGAAAGAAAAAAAATAAATCAGCTGATTTAGCGATATCACTTTTTATAGATTCGCCTTGGCCACACCTCTATACAAAGATTTTTTGTTTTTTGAAATCTTTTTTAATATCTGCACTTTCTGCATCTTTCTAAAATCCCTTGTTTTTGTGTATTATTCTACATAAGAGACAATATTTGACATCCTTGCACGGCACCTTGTTGATTACATATTAAGTGCAATTTCCGCGACAAGATTGCCCGCATTTGTTAAAAAAACTGCTACGAACCAAAGAAATAGTCTGAGAAGATTTGGTAGACAATTTGAGCTGCAACATTTAACAAAGAACGCTTTTGGAAGCAAAAAGCAGCAAACAAAACTAACAGAAGCTGGCGGGAGCTCTCATTCTATACATACAAAAACAAAAAACACAATTTTTTACTCAACATTACTTTTGCATACACTTTTACCTACTCCTATACTTATATACTCGTATACGAGCATATATGTATATATATACAATGCATATATATATATAAATGTATATATATTTGTGTCTATATACATGCACATATGCACATAACACTGCACATGCAGCGCTGACTAAAAATCAAAAGCAAAATAAAGTCTAGAGAGAACACAGAAGCTTGCAAAACACAAAGTGAAGCATAAAGTGCGAATTTCAAATAGAAACTTACATATATAGTTCATATGCACTATGTAATTGGTATTATTTTCTAAAATAAAATGGTAGCACCGTACACTAGTCATAATTCGGAAAGTAAGCTGACAAATGTGATGAAATTTTTAAAACTATAAAATGTTAAACCGATAGTATAGAGTTGGTGTATCATAAAACTCGATTTCATTTGACTAGTTGCTAAAGTGCTGAAGTGTAATTAAGCCATATTTACTATCAAAGGGTGTCAAAAAGTTCTAGTATACGCGGATCACTATACACCACTCAACCAGTAGCAATACAGCCTTAGCCAAAGGTAGTAAGCATCACATGAATTACAGAGTTTTTCGTTTCACAAAGTGAATCTTTTATTAATAAATTAGTACAAATAAAAGGAATTAGTGATGATCTCATTAATATTTAGCACTTCCCCCTTTAGCTTTGATAGCAACAGCAATTCTCTGGGGCATGCTGCGTACACTCCTTGCACATTCGGCTGTACTTATGGCACTCCACGCGTGAATTAAAGCATTTTTCAAAGCTGATTGGGATGCTGTGATGTGTTCCTTTATCTTACGTTTTCAAACAGTCCACATGTGCTTTTGGGGATTAGAACTGGATACTGTGCTGGCCAATCTATCAAAATTAAAATATTTCACAAAAAATTTTAAACAGATTATTTGATAGGCTGTCACTGAAGATGAGAAACCTGAAGAGCGGATGAATGCTTAATTCACGGTAATGTTTACACATTTGGGGTAGACACATTGCGAACACTTGCATTAGCGTTAGGGCAGATCAATTTGTATGGAACAATTTTTGGGTCCTTCCGTACCGAGGTAAATTAAAAAAAATGAATTCAAAGAAGTTTTTGGGTGAGTAATTTTTTTCAGCTACGGTCGAATGTTCGAATATACCTGGACTGAGCCCCGTAATGTGAAAGAAAAATGAAATTGATGTAATTTTACCGGAAAATGTAGGTAACAGTATTTTTGGCTTGTTCGAGTAACTTTTTCCGGTTGGAATCAATTGCTAGACTTCGCCTTGTACGCAAATTTGAGGAGCAGCAATGGCTCGAAAGTATCTCTGTAGGATGACTGCTGATTTCTCAATCTAACCTAACTTAATTATGTACTATAAGTGGTGTAATCAAAGGTGGCACAAAATTAATCATCCAATTTTATTTTTGACTAACTTCTTTTCTAAATAAAAGAAAAAAAAAAAGTGATGGACCCTTTTATTTTGAGCTTTACGCTTCATTGCTTGTTTGTATACTCCAGCTGTCTACCTCAAAGTTCCAAATATGATAGAAAAAATTATAAGTTCAATTTCAAATTCTGAATCTTCCTTAGCGTGATTAATTTTTCGCAACCTAGTATATCGAAATAGACTAACTTCATGCATTTGGAAACTATTAAAAATAGGAGAACTACGCTTCTCAAGAGAGATATATCATTTTTTCTCCAAACTTATATGTGAGCAGTGTAGAATTTATTTTTGTTTTTTTGTTTTTGAGTCATCCGTTGACGCTGATGGCAAGATATTTTTAAACATTTTATTTAAGATCCAATTTAGTACATATTTCAAACATATATGGATCAGTTACATAGAAAGAAATACTTTTTTGCAAAAATGGATAGTGATTAAAAATTAAATTAAAATAAATAAAATTTCTACGTATTAGTATGTTAAGCTTGGATGTCTCAAGAAAATATAAGCGATGGGTGTCATTTATGCTTAGTTGTAGTCTGGAATATTTTCTAAGATTTGAGGAACCGGAAAAATTTAGGATACATGAATGGCCCAACGGATAGTAAATTCCTTAATTTCAATTTAATTTTTAATCACAAATTGTCAATAAGGACTCGTCCCTATTAGAAGACTCTGCGAATAATTTTAATGTTTATTAATATGAAATTGCTGAAAAAATGAACTAAATTTTGCATCCATAATTTTTCATCATATTGAGGTAATCATAAAAGGTAACTTGTCCCACAGTGCGGCGGTAGTAGAAGACTACTATAGAAGTATTCAAGTGCTTGTGTGCATATGTAAGTATTTTTACGAATATGTATTTTTGCATAAGCGTAGTAAAAGAAAAAGACGCGGGCAGCGCAAAGCGCACAAAGCGGATGCGCCTGGTGGAAGACAGTCAGAAGCAGCGCGGCAAAATCAACATAAAAGATGAATAAACATGAATGTGCTGCATGCCGACGACTGCTTGCTTCCCTTTTATGCCACAATGAAACTGGCAATTGCTAGGAAATAAGTAACTACTATAATTCAAGAGCACTGCTGGCCGTGGCGACACTGGATGTAGGCACGAGGCTACGCTTGTCAGGTTGAAAAGCGAAATTGAATTTATGCGATCAATTTATGATAAAAACACATATTTGGTGCATTTCGTCATATAAATTATGCATATTTGCAACATTCTTGAAGAAAATTCATGCTTGCTTGTTGCAACGCAACAAATTTTGGACTAACTTGGAATGTGTAAGTTTATATATTCGGCCATCGTAGATAAGTAGAGGCGTGTCTCGTTAAATTGTCATTTGCAATTTTATTTTGGCAATCATTTTTCAAAGTCGCGAGTTTGAATTGTTTACTTCTCATGCTGCATACCTCTTCTAGTAAGCGAAATAACAATTCAATTTTTGCTGTACATTTCAGCTATGAATTTGTGCTGAAATTTTTCACTTATATCTAAATATAATTATACTACAATACATACATATATTCCCTCTCACACAAAATATTTTGAGTTTTAAGTCTTTTGATGAATTTTGTAGCTCTGCGTAAGGATCTTAATTGCTTTTTAGCTCTTACTTCTTTAAGACATGCCAAATGTTTATCAAATATCTTCAAACGCTGTTTTAGAAATTTTTGTGTTCAGGATTTTCTTCTTTTTGGTACCTAGGCTAGTATCATACTAACTTCAAAGCCGCGAAATTTCTTCAGCAGCAAGCATTTGAGCAACGCCTCAGAAGCAACTGGCAAAGTTTGGTAAAAAAAGTGTTTTGTTGGCACAAAAAAATTTACAGAAGATTGATTTACAATCTTTGCGTAGAAGTTTCGCTTAAAAAATGCAATATCTTCGGAGTGTTCGAACTCAGGCACGTCACTCGCAAACGAACTGCCAGATTTGGCTCAATTTTAAATAGGTGCGAAAAATGTTGCTGATATTTTGCACGGTGTTTTCACGGCCTGAACTGAGTACTACTTTGCTATGAGATGCATATGAAATTTAACGCATATTTCACTTGCCTTACTATGTATGGATTTTGACAGTTATTTCACGTGAAACGCTAACTTAGTAGCATTCTTAATATGGATAGGAGAGCACAGTATTTGTTAAAAATCCTCATTGCATTTACTTTACTAATTTCTCGTTGTGAAATTTCCGATTTTTGAACTCATTGTTAATATTCCAATTTGTAGTGTAACATGTTTCATAAAACACACTGTTCAACCACAGCATGGCCAAAAATTTAACAATCACTTTTATATGGAACTTTGACAGGACATTAGTTGAAGGTATGCGAAAGTAACAGAGAAAAAGCGCGTTCTAGAGCGTCTTCAAAAATTCCAGATTCACTCATACATATAAATATGTTAGTCTTAGCAAAGTTTTCAACATGCTAATGAAGTCGAGATGCATAAACATAAATACTTATTTAAGCATAGACAAGCGCTTTCTTCTATGCACACGCTTTTGCAAGTGAATGCCGCGCGAAATTCATGTTAGCAATAAAAGCACGACACCGTGAAAACATATTGGCAACATAAGTAAAATGGCTTGCTACAAATGCTTTAGCTTCAAGGGGATATTGTTTACTTTTTTATTCCTACAATAAAACGCTCATGGTTTGTTTAGTCCTTCGCGCCACAACATTTCTGCAATTTCACGGACATTCAATGCAACAAATAACAATCGTTTAGAAATGAGACAACACTGCGAATATACTTTATGTACATTTGTATGCAGCATAGCTTCCAGCGGAAATTTTCCAAGAGTTTCAGTAAAGCAGTGAACGTCTTAAATCCTTGAGAAGGATAGGCCGAGGATGCATAAAATGCTTTCTCTTTACAAGGAACAGAAAAATCGCTATAAATAATAGTTTAATTGGCTATAGACTACCAAAGAGTTGGAGTTATTATAAAAACCGAGCAAAACTATTCTCAAAACCTTAGTTTCAACTTATCTTCTTACCACCATTAGCGCCTCCCATGAAGCTTGTGCGTGGCTTATGGGTTAATAAGCCGAATAATGTGGATTCCAAGCCATTCAAGAACAGCTATACCATTAATTAGAGTATAATCTAGGTTTTAAGCTGGCAAGAGCATAGCAAATATTGCATTTATACATACATACATAGAAATGTGGTATTATGTCTGCATCAGGAATAGCACTCAGCTCCTTCGATTAGCTAGCCTGCATAAGCACAGGCGCACTAAGGTGGCCGTCTATCTACAGTTTGGACTACAATGGCCGTCAAAACTTCAAATATGAATGTACATACAAACACGCTGCACATTTGCTCTTTCATTACGTCCATTAGAGGTCAACATTGAATGGGTAGAATGCTTGCACAATTTCATTTCGCCTAATGAATACAAGTTTGCAAGTTTGCTCTTATTTTGTCTTGTTTTCTAATTTTATATGTTTCACTTTTTTTAACTTTTTAAAAACCTTTCTCTAACAATCTTCTTTCTCTTCTTTCTATTTAATTTAATTTCAGCATTCCAGAAACTTTTGGCGCGTAAAGCAGTTCCTTTGGGGCTTCAGCATTCGCTCTTACTTTTTCTGTGTTTAAGGCAGTAATAACAGCAGCAAAAAATATGTCGATCTCTGACTTCCGTAAGAAGAAATTGCTCTTCCTGTTCAACGTTTTCTTTGGTGAGTAAGCCAAATTGATAAGCTACAAATAGAGTTGCCGCAAAATTTATTGCAAAAATTTAGCTTTGCTTAAGCACAAATTTTAAGGTTGTTTTTTTAAATCCATACATCTGATTTAGCTGAATGTTATTGCAAAATTTTAATTTTCCCCACACATATAAACTTACAAGATTTTAGTTATTTTTAAGAGATTTTATAAAAATATGTACATATCGAGGGCATATATTCAAGATCCACCCTCAGTCCATGCAGTTTTCTCGTTCCTTCTTGACAATTTGGCGCCCTTAGCAAAACACTGGATTGCTACTCTAGGAATTTTAAGTAAAAATGGGAGAAAAGCAAAATTTGTACGAAAACATTTCGTTTTCAAAATGGTGTATTTATGAGCTCAAGGGTTTGTATTGATATGGCCAGGACCAGTATGACATGACATACCGCTTAAATCAGGACATCATAGAGCATTTTTGGAGCAATGCATGCGAAAGGTGAAATCTGTGACACTTCAAGCCTAGGGAAGGATAATTTAAAAATACATTAAAAATACATAAGAATAAAATACAAAAATATAAAAAAACCTTTTCTGCTACCATTTCTACCAAAAGGGATTTAACTTTTCCACTTTCACCACCCTACTTCGATGCAACATTTTGTAAGAGACTGTCAAAACTCGAATGGCACAAGTGAACAAACCTTAATAATTGAATCATGCCCAGGAAAGCAAAAACCAAAAACAATGATTTGCCTACTATTTTCAAATTGCTACGTATGCGAAATAGAAAAATAATTAACAACTTTTTCAAAGGTTTTTAATATAACAAAAATTCTAAGAGAAATCTTAAAACATTCACTGAAAGGCAAAAACTTAACTAAGAAAATATTTTTTATAGTTTTCATAATTTTTACTTTGCTGTTTGACCATTTTTGTTGCTCACTGAAATTTATCTTGAACAGAAAAATTTTAACAAGTTTGCATTACAATAAATAGTTTCGAAGAAAGCCTCCTAACATATATTTTTTCGTATTGTTCAATAGTTGTGATTTATTTTTATTTATTTAAAATATTTTTTTTTAATTTTTATAAATGAAATATTTCTCCCTCTTAAGAACAAAAATTTCTGTTGGTAGTTTTTGATTCGGACTAAGGCACATTGAACAGGATTGTATAAGTAAAGCAGATTTTTTGATTTTTTTCTGTTTATTTGGTGTCTAAGTTAGCAAAGTTTTTTTTAAATTACTCTAAATAAGCAAGAACGATATATATTGCCTCTGGTATTTTTCAATGCGCATTAGTTCAGGCAAATACAATAATATATAATATTTTCATTTAAATATTTTTTCCTTGTTCTGCGAAAAACCAAATTATATTATTATTTGAGAATTATTTTCAATATTTTATACTACCACTTGTAAAAATTTACGTTACATAATAAAACTAGTTTTTTACCGTCGTTTTATATTTGTTTATAATTAAGAAAAAGGTTAATGCGATTCGAATTTTAACTATATTTATCATAAACATTGCTGATACGCGTTTTTGCAGAATAATGAAGAGATCTAATATTTTAAACTATTTAGTTAGTGTATAGCAATCTTTTTACAAAATAATATATGAAAAAAAGTTCCTCCAAAATCACATTGATAGAGAATTTTGCTCTTATAATATCAATCTGATAGCGAAATTTTCAAAACTAGAGTATAATAACTTTAAATCTAGATATTAATTTTGACATAAATGTCATGAGAGCTGACAACTCATTTTTGTCAAAACCGCATTGAATATAAGTCCTCGATATGATGGAATATGCGAAAAATATACGTTGAGAACATGAATTTGATAGATCTGTAAGAAAATAATAAAGATAGAATTCGATTAAAAGCATATACTTACCTTTTTACACTCACCTTAAACTCAACTCAACTTTGTAAAATACCCTTAGCTGCCTGGTAAGTTTTTATATAACAGTCATTACTCGCAATTGCATCGCCGAATATTATAAATCACTTTTTTCCTATTCGAGTACCTTGTCATACAATATACAAGCACTTAATTTGTGAATAAATTCTTTATAAACCAATTAATTTAGTTTAGCAGAAAAACCTCTGCCTATTTTTATTGCTCGCAAGTCTGTGCAAATCGTCGGTATATAAAATTGCTGCTTAAGAATTAGAGTTATGTGATTCTTTTCCATCAAATGCGGACCACAATTTTAAATAAATCAAGGTTTAGTAAAGAATTATAGACTTAATTGGTGAATAGAATAAAGTGAGAGTTATTATTAATAGGCATCTTAGATTGTCTTCTTCCTAAATGGCGCTTGAACCAGCTAAGCAATTTTGTATGACTTTAAAAATATGTTCGAGTCATTTTTACATGCAAATAAGCTAACATATGGTAGAAAATCCAAGTCTCGTCAGATATTTTATTAAACGGTCTCCGCCACGCAGAAGGGTCTATCATTTCATTCCCCACCACCAACATGCGCCACTTCATATAAGGATTAAAACATAGATTTCAGTTTAATTTGAGTAATAATAAGTTTGTTCACAAAGCCTCTTTACAATAAACTTCTTGAAATATTACGTACTTCACTTGAAGGGGACGTTATTACAATGAAATATCTGTCCTTCTGATCATATGGGTGTTTGGCCGAGCTCCTTCTCTTATTTGTGGCGTGCGTCTTGATATATGTTCCACAAATGGATCGGGCGACCTAAACATATGTTTGCAAGGCTCGATTTCGTAATTGACAGATATTTTGATTATGAGGATACTTTTTTATATATTTATATGTCATTGGCGTAAACACCGCTTGTAAATGTTTGGCGACTCTTCTCTTATTTGTGTCATACATCTTGGTTATTTGTTATCACAATTTTCAGAAGCAATGTGACTTTTTAGCAGATCCTCGAATGACAGATATCTATGTATGATTTACTTTTTCATCCTACTTTTGAGCATTCTAAAAACCGTTTTCATATAGTTGGGTCAGTTATGCACTTACTAATTGTTAATTTTATAGTACCGAAATCCTCTCAGCAAAAGCTTTAAATGCGAGGTTAAATGTACGGTCATCCCAATTGCTTTACGTTGTCATATAGTTGTCAATTATGCCTTCTAATTTTATTTTATAGTACCAAACTCTCAACAAACTTAAATCGGTGTTAAATGTACGATAACCTCTGGTCTGCATGTACTACTCACTATATTTATGGTGCTCACACTCACCAACGTAAACGTACGATCAGTGTTATCTGACACGAAAACCTTTTGAGAGCCCCATGCAAATTAAACAGCACCACCGTTCCATTTCGTAATATCGTAGATCGCGTACGTGGGTAAATGAAAAAATTTTAGATTGTTCCGTAGAAACGTGTCAGCTGATTGCTTTCTCACCACACAGTGTTGCCAAACAGTACATTTCGAAATCATCTACAAAACAAACTTAAAATTTAATTTTTATTTTTATTAAATTAACATAAAAACAATGTTGAATAATGTTAGTTATAGATAAATGTATTATTTGCGTTTGTTAGTTTTTGGCTTTGGTTTATTAATTGTAACTGATAACGCCGATGTGTGTAAGAGTGTGTATGCAAAAATTTCAATGGCAACATTGTGTTAATACCACGAAACACAAACCGATGCCAGGAAAACAGTTGTCTCCTACGGCCACAAGCGTTGCTCAATTTTGTGTATCTCACGGGCTACAGAAAGGGACTACGATAATGATTGCCATAGTCGATATGTCGCTCGATACATCATAACTTTTCGACTGGACCATTTCATTTCCACGACATGGTATAACTAGTAAATGTGAAAATTTCTCTGGTTCATATTCGCACTTCTGTTTTTCGGTGTGGCTCTCATTTTCTATGTATCTCCCCTTTCTCAACTATAGGTAGCGCTCACACAGGACCTAATCGCAGCATCCATTTATTGCAATGGGTGACTTTGTTTCAAGTATTTCGATCAAACTATCCGGAACTGTCACTCATCCTCCATCTGTTACCAAAGCTTTTGTCGTGGAGTTAGAATTTTCTGGCTGCAAGATAAAAGAAGCAGTCCTTATCAATTCTTTCAACCTATCGGCACTCATCTTCTTCATCAGAAAATGGGCGCAAATTAGCTCGATGTTGAAAAGTCTCACTTTTATTAGGATTGCTAATGAGATGTTCGCTCACCGGAGAGAGCAAAAGAACTTAACAAATTCTTCCACAACTCCAAGCTTTGGCTTCTTAACCTAACATCTGCACGTAGTGGAATTTTTCTGCCAAAAGCTACAAACGCACCGCCAAGCACCTCTTTTTTTTTCTTATTGACGCATTATATTCTATGGCCGACTTTATTGGGTTTGATAGGCGTATGAGTAATATGATATGTTAATTGTTTATTGTGCTGGCATTTATGTGGAATTTTAAATTTAATCGCTTTATTTCTAACCGAATGGAAAAACAATTAATTCATATAGTTTATTTCATAAGCATCGTTGGCAACTCGAAATATGACACGGGCGACCACGGCTGGGTGCGGAATGAATGTTAGCGTGCGCTTCCGGAGCCGTTGTACTGCCACAGTCAATGTCAACGGATTGTGGTATGCGGAAGTGCTGACAGCTGTGTGCGTGATGCTCAAAATAGAATTCGAATTTCTAAAATAAGAAGAAAAAAAATTAAGTAATAAAATTAATCAACTTTTTCATGCGCTCTCGAACTCAATAGATCATGGTTTTAGAAGCCCAAATTGGAAACACCTGCATGAATTTGTAGTTAAGCGAAAACAACTAACTTTATTTATTACCTTTGTACTATCACAAGTGACGTTTTTAAATTTTTTTCAATTTAGTACAGAAAACTCAAATTGTAGCCCTACTAATGGCAGAGGAGTTGGGTTACAATTTGAGTTTTCTGAACTAAATTGAAAAACATTTAATTTATGATAGGAAGGAAATTTTGGTTAAGTTCAGCATTTGACGTAATCATGTGGGAGCAGTCTAGACTTTGCTAACAGAATAGATTTTCTCTTACGATTATATTAAACCTGTTGAGATTGGGTAACATGTAGCATATTCATATTTCCTGAAGGGAGGAATGGACAGGGTGCCACCTTTGGAGACAGGGCATGGCAACCAGATGTAAGGATGGCTCGAAGCTGGACGGCAGGGTTGGTGGGAGAGTGTTCTGGGAAAAGCTCCCCATCGAGCTGAAATTTATGCTTCTGGATCACATTGGCATAGAGGAAAACTGCTGGGCTGATGAGTTGGCTAGACAGGGGATCCTGGAGACAGTTTCATCGCAAAATGAAGAGTATTGGGGTTCTCTTAAGAAACTGTGGTCTACTCCTGGAATGAATGACCTCACGTCAACTTAGTGAGCGCTGAGTTAATGCGCAAACGTGCAAAATAGCGATCTCCTTCTGACCACGGGTAGATCGGAGGCGCTCAAGCGAGCTTCTAAAACTAGCAAAGCCGCAGCTCTCAAATTTTGTGGATATCCCTATCGGACATTGTCCGTTAGGTATCCATGCGGTGGTGACTTGAGATTGCGTCAAATCCTGTCTGCAAAAGCTATCTGAAGGATGATGTTGTAATCATCTCAGCGCCTTCTTTTCAGCTATCCTGCACTCGTTGAGCAAAGATTCAGACAACTGAGCTCTCACTTTTTTGCTACACCTGCGGATATTGCGGGCTTAAATATCGCACACCTGATGAATTTCATCAGTAGCTTTAAGTAGTTAATGCAAGGGTAATTATCTACTATTTGTTGCCTTTTTAATGCAAGGCCCCTTCTTTCTTTTTCCACCTGTTTTGTTCTTTTTACTCTGTTTTCCCCCCTCCGTATGATATCGCAATGGACGAATTTTGATTTTTTGTCCCCATTTATCCCATCCCACTATCTTATGATTCACTTTCCGAGAATACTGAATGGATATTCAAGGCACCTTTTCATAGCACCTATTGAGGTGCTTGAATTCAACAAAATCAAAGCCTCTCTGAACAACTTAACTAGTCAACATTTTCGTGTGGATTTCAATGACTATCGAAATATTAAATTTAAAAATCCAAATTAAATTTATCCAAAGCGGCCTACGGATGTTACTACTTATCTAGGCACACGCTTCAAAAAGCTAGCAGCCTCTGGTCGAGATAAGCAGTTCTGCTGAAAAATGTTTATAAATTGCGAGAAGCTGGAGATTTTTTAACCTTATTAATCTAAGAATTATACATTCTTAAACGTGAATAAGCTATTACTTCGATTGATCCCGATTTCTATGCCTTCTATGGGCATGAAACAATAAACGGTAGAAAAAGTTTTTTCTAGCAGCGATCGCTCCTCGTCAGACCATGTCAAACCTCTAGTTCTGTATACGCCTCTCATAAGATTCGGCTACTTTAACCTGTAGCTTTACTCTGTAGCCTAATTTAAAATTAAGATGTGCCCCGGAGATTCGACGAGAAGATCAGAAAAATACCTAACTAAACAAATACATTCTTTATTTATTTTATTTATTCATTTATATTAGAACGTATTATAAATTATTAATCCACTACATAATAATAAGCGCTGACTACTCGGTTATTCGTGAATTTTTTACTATATTGGTATAACTTACATGTATTTATTTAAATTTATTACATTTAATTTTCTAAATAAGTTGTAGTTTAAGGGACTTCCGCTTAGTTTCCTTTCCTTAGGTATGCAGAAAGTTGAAAGTTTGCTTATGGTTCTGTTTGTCGAGCTGATTTAAAGCATACGCAGCATCATGCGCGCAGCTAAGGGAAGGCTTTTGGGGTTATATCACTGTATATATCATTCTTAGGTTAATTTACTCGCTGTCTAACAGATATCTTTTTAAAACATAAACATGTGCAGCCGTTAAAAAATACTTAGTACTTTGCATTGACATTATTAAACATCTGCAACGTTCAGTAGGCTGTCTTGGCCTCTTCAAATACCTGATCCAAATTTGTGATATTCTGCGTACTGAGTGTATTTTTTACATCGTTCTATTGGATTTAGGTCCGCACCCGAAGATGTCCAATGCAGAACCAAGATCGAATTGTCTACGAAAAACTTTTTTGCTACAAGAGAAGTGTATACTCGTATATATATATATATATATATATATATATATATATTCCCATAATTCCTAGTTGAAACATAGGGCTACGAGAAGTGTGCTTCGGGTTATTGTGTTGTTGAAATCTCCAAACCATCGGTAAATTCTCTTCCGCATAATATAGTTTTATATTTTGATGTATCTAAACGTAGTTGACCGCACCTATATTATCTTTAACCCACCATTATTGAGGCTCCCCCGTGCTTCAAGATTAGTGAGACGAACGATTGCTGCACGTTCTGGCCGCCACACGTATTCCCACCTTCTGGACCAACTCTATTTATTTTCATTTCATCGCTGTATAAATTGTAACGCCACTGATTTCGAGTCCCGGATATATGCTCTCGAGCAAACTCAATTCGGTGTCGTCCTTGCGATGCTGTTACCAATGGCTTCTTCCATGCCAGTCGACCCTGAAGTCCTGCTTCTGCCAATCGAAGCGCAACTGTTCGTTATTGGCTTTCCAGGTGCACAAAAATATACCGATGGTTGTCAGCAGCACTCTTCCTGGAACCCTGTTTTGACAATCTAATGATCATCCTACCCTCCAATTTGTATTTAGAGTATTGAGAGGATTTTATACGAACCAACCATGAAAAAGCCATGTTGCGCGTCACAATAAGCATCTCTCCCAGTGTCTACGAGCCACAGTGTCCTCGAGCTGAAATAAATATACTCGTAAGCAAACTCCCGCAAGAGCTCAGTTATCATTTTCGCCATCCTCGGTTTTTCCAATCTCCCTAAACTAAGCAGGCTATATCATACGCACATTGACTTCCAAATTTTTAAACTTACTTTAACAAATTTTAAAATTGCTTCTACTCAAAAATAATAATTGAGTCATTTTTCTGTACTTTTTTCATTCTCTACTCTCTGTACACCATGGCGTATGGACAACCGTCAACATCACTAAATAACCCAACAATAAACCAATCCACTACGCATACAAACAATCAACAATCGATGTGCAACAATGTGCCTTGAAAACTTTAACAAACTATCCAACTGCTAACTTCGTCCGGAACCGCCCTCACTGCGTTATTCCAACTGTCAACAGATGTCAATCAGAGTGGCGAAATCGACGTTAAAGACTTCGAATTGGCCATTGAGGTGAGTTTTGGTGGGAAAAAGTTTTGCTTGAAATTTTACTTCCTGAAAGTTTTTCTTTCATTTCCACAACACACGAGGTAGCGCACAAAAAATGGCAGCGCACAACACTTGAGCGAAATTTATTTGCATACAAATAATTGCCTGCA
The DNA here is from genome assembly GCA_037575425.1 of Anastrepha fraterculus. Lineage (NCBI taxonomy): Eukaryota > Metazoa > Arthropoda > Insecta > Diptera > Tephritidae > Anastrepha > Anastrepha fraterculus. Next base: position 123,382 of record JAYXIM010012302.1, on the reverse strand, counting down.
TATTTGTTGTTGCGCGCTGGAATTTTTTTTAGTTTTGTTTCGACCACTTTTTTGGCTGTCTGTATGTTTTTGTATTGCACACACATGTATAATCACATATATATGAGTGTAAAATTTTGTCCCGAGGTGTGTGCCCGAAAATGCCAAGTAATTTATGCGTCCGCCCTTGTGTGGAGAATTGTGCGCTCACTCTCGTTTACTTTTTATCTCTCTTATATGTACATTTTATTGTCACTGCTATTGTTGTTTTACTGTTAGTGACATATTTTTTTTCTTTTAATTTTCATTTTGGTTGTGCTTTCACGTTTTGCAATTTTTTCAGCGTGTGTGCCAACTACGTGGCTGGGCAAAGGATACACCCAAGAATAAGGAGATTCATGCGGTGATGTTGGAAATCTGGGAGGGTCTGCGTTCCAAAGCTGACAAGGACAACGACGGACAGGTGAGTGCATAACTAAAGGACAGGCAAAGGCTAAAAAAATTAAAAAAAAAAAACAAAAGAAAACACTAAATGGTTTTTTTTCTTGTGTGCAGTGATAAAAATCCACCCATGTGTGGGCTTTTAATTTATTTGGCAATTTGCATATCAATGCTGGGCAATTGAATTAGCGTTACGAAATGGGATGATCCTAGATTAACTTAAGCCGTATTTGAGATACCTCCAAAAAAAATTATCATTTTTAATATTCCATGGCCATAAGGGATTTGGAATTTTTGGGTTAAATCTGAGCAGCTCCTATATCAAAAACTTAGATTAAGTTATTTTTAGTGTACGTTCGTCGTACGTACGTGTACGTGAAAGTCGTCTGGTCCCGTAGTCCAAGCCTACAGTCAACATGAAATCCTAAGTGATAAAAAATGGTTGCGTAGACAATGAGAAATCTCAGAGTGCTTTTTTGCCAAAGGAAAACTTCTCACAAAAATCATTTTTCATTAGGTCCAAGATGGTTTGAAACTGTAGGGCCCCTCCTTAACACTGCAGCTCAAACGGCCACTTTTTCTATGCGAAATTAAAAACAGCTACCAAGTTATAATATTTAAACCTAAAAGTGTTGGAATTGCATATAAAATAAATAAATTTAGTAAAAAAGTGAAATTAATCTATTCAACTAAAAAGAAAAACAACTCTTTCCCGACCAGTGGTGCTTAAATAAACTAAGTTAGTGTATTGCTTGCCACTATTTAAGATTTTAAAAAATTTAACTACATAAATCAATTAAAATGTTTCCCTTTGAACGTATTCTCGGAGCCAAATTTCAATTTTGCCACTTTTTTGAAAGTTTATTGCTCGAAAAACGCTACAGATCGCAAAGAAAGTGAAAGTAATGAGGTTTGTCGGAGCTGCTCGTATTACTCTGAACAAAACTAGTGTTATCAGAAAGAAATTAATTTGTTTTCCAATATTTTTCCGGACTAATGATAGGCGGTGATTTGAATAGCAAATCAGAAAGATCAAAGTTCGCCCACTCACAAACTGGTGTCTGTTTTTCCAGAAACATTAGCCTACAAGTTTTCCACCGAACCTAAGTCCGGGCTTAGATCCAGCCAACTCGATAAAGGAAAAGGGTTTTGTGTGGTCGGCTTTGTGTGTGCGTTACTCTATTCTTTATTGGAATATTCAGGATTCGTGATGATTTTCTTTAAGCTGAATAACACTTCATTCGGGCGCTTCGTATATCGCTAAGCAAAATGTGGCAAAATGGGGTTTTACCTTACCATCTAAAAGTGAAAAATTGCATTAGAGGTCATCTTACGCGAATGGCGGTTTTTCTGTAAAACTTTAATATCACACCAATCGACTGACAAGCAACCGGCTCTTTCAGGTTTAAAGGCAACAGATTGTCGCTCCATCTTCTAAAACGTGTAGCTTTCAACAGACTCTGCTAATGCTGATTTGCGTTGAAGTAACAACTTAGGTTTGGCCAGTTGGTTCTGGTAGTTGAGGCTAGAGTCGTTACTCTAAATTTATTGTAACGATTAAGTGATTGGAAGGTGACAAGGTGAAGTGAAAGCTAGCAGTAAATTAATTTCTTCGTGACCTATGCTTTAAGCAACCACAGGAGGCTTGATATTTGATATATGGATTTTACAGTATTTTTCGGTATTTATTTATAAGCTATGCTTCATATTTTGATGGATTGGATATGAAGACTGAAAATGGTACTAGTGAGGCATGACATATAGATAGCAATGATGTTTCACCGTTTTAGATAGTCTCTCAATTGGAAATTTCTGCAATACTTAAAGGAACAGATTGTATAACTGATGAAAGGTGCCATGGAAGCAAGTGATAGCCAAGTTCCTCCGAAGGCCGCTCGCACGTCTTAAAATTAGTTCGGGAATGCAAATTGAGTCTAAACTCCATTGCAAGGTGAAATGAACTTGCGCTTATATGGGTACCGAGAGACTTTGGTGCTTAAGGCAATGGCATGGAGTAAATTTTAGAGCCAAGTATAGAAGGGACAGTCGGGTATATCGAGGTTTTCATTTCAGAAAAACAACCAAAAGTTTACTGAAGAGGCCTTACAGGGTGGTAGTACAATGGGTACGACATATGGTTAGCATATTCATCATCGATGATTCATTATTTGGAGGATGAAAATAGTTCAGAGCAGTTTCTCTGCCACTGTTTGACTTTCGCCAGACTCAGATAATACATTTTTGGGTCGGATATACTGAGAATGAACGAGCTTCATTCTCTTTCTCTCGACAAACTGCTAAAATTTTTATAAAATCTGGGAAGATTGTAGAGGAGTAATGAATCTCTATCCCACCTGTCTTCCCCTATGCTTTAAATCCAATCTTAGCCTTAAGTGCAGTAAGCAATATTGTTTGAATGCTTGAAAATTTTCGGCAATCCGCAATTCCATTCCATTCCATTGGAATGCAGCTGACATACATAAAGTTTTTAGTGCAATAATAAGAAAAAATTAAAACGAATGACTTTAGTGATAGACGAGAACAAAGCTAGATATCTTCTGTGATGCAAGAAGCTGTGATAGTTTTAAATACCAAAAGACTTGCGGGAATGAGATAAGACTCGACTTATATTTTCTATTAATTGCCAATCTTTTTGAGCTTCCCACTCATTCAAGGGCGTTCATACAAGTTTATGGAATTTTCCAACTTACTTCATGCATTTTTCACTGGGTAGTTAATAACTGCAAATCCAAACGACACCGACTCTTTATCTTCGCTCTTCATTTTGGCAGTAAATTTGAATGTGCCAAGGGGTCATTTTGTCTGCAATTCTTTGGCATTGACAGGTACTACTTCACTAGTTTCAGCACCACTTGAGCATAACTTTTGGCACATTTCAATACCAAAAAATACATTTGCATACTTATGTAGGTATGTATGTATATGTGCCAAATAAATTTAGGGTGGACGGTTTGTTTCGACATTTTTGATTATGATGTGTAGATTTTCGTTGCTTGTGCTTTCAAATATCTGTTAGCTTTACTCTTTACCCGCAAAAATTTGAAATTTCAAGAAAATTTGTAAATCAACAAATATTCTTACCCACTACAACAACTAGTTCACCTTGACACACCCGTAGGATTTTTTTATTCGAAGAAGCTAGATTTTCTAAGTTTGTAATATTTTTCCATTTCCATTTTTTTTTTTTGCGTTTACATTTCACCCAATCCTATTCGGCTGTTTATTCAAGTTTTTTGGTTCCGCTCCGCTGTGAGTTTGCTTTCGCCACTTCACTACCAATGTCGCATAAATATTTGCTATGTCACAAACCTAAAACTCAATGCTGCGTGAATTGAACATGCAAACGCGTCCCAACCGAGGCATACACATACACACACCGACACACGCAGAGCCACCCCTAAACAATTATAGTACAAATGCAGATAGAGTTGCGAATGCAAATGCAATTGTTTGAATAGGTATCCATTCTTTTTTTTTTTTTTTTTTTTTTTTTTTGGGTCCAGTAAATAATTTGCAAGCTCGCGCTTTCTTTCCAATTGAGTGAGCAGCTGGTACGCCCCCTTCCAACGCCTCTCAGATCTATGTACCCTTTGACACATATATCTTGGTATGTGTTTGAGCATGTATTTATGTAGTGGTAAGCACCCACTGCATCCACTGCGCAAAATGACAAGCAACAATAAATGGTGGCCGTTATGCGCACTGTGATTGTCACGCAGGAATTTATGGCAGCTGTTTGTAGTCCCAAATTCAGCCGATTGAAAAATTCTGCATTGAATAAATTATTTTTTTAGGATTTTTTCAATTTCCGTTATATTGATCGCATTTATTTCATAGGTAATTTCTCTGGCTATATGAAATCTAATTTTTGGTGTTGATGAGAATATAGAGGCTCAGTTGGGCATTTAGTTAGTTGAGATACATATTGAATTAATTAAATGGAACTAGTGGGAGGGAAGTTGGCACCAGTACGCAAGTGGAATAGCTAATTATTATTCCTTTTTGCCTAAATATCATTCTAGACATGAAATACGTGGCTCATACCGGCCCTCCCTTTAAAAATACTTAATCATTCGATTTCTCTCGATTGCGAAGCGAAGTTTTTTTTACTGTTATTATTATTATTATTCACTAGATATATTAAAAATGCTTAAAAAAGTACCACCCTGGCAACGTTTACCACTCTATCATTACAATATTGGCTGTTAGCTACAGGTGGCACAAAATGAATCATCTAATTTTGTTTTTGAATAACTTTTTTGCCTAGTTCACAAGTGTCAAATATAGTTGACGTATGACGCCATTTGCAAAAATTATATGTAAATCTTCGGATAGGCTGATTAATTTTGCGCCATCTTGTGGCTTAGGACCATGACCGGTTGGCTTAATATTCTAAAATATTTGGAACCTGTGGCCTTGCAGACGCGGCCATTCGTTTAGTAGGAGGTGCACCGTGGGAAGTGATCCGCATCACGGACATATATAGCTTTGGGCTTATTAAAGATATTGAATAGGAAGTTGGAGAAGATAGGTGGACCTTTGGGTTTGAGTTGCTGAAGATTTGTCTTCTGCGGGCGGAGTATATTCGGCAATGGAGGAGGATATGGGGATATTATTTCTTACATTGTACGTGCATGTGTGGTGTGGGTCATGAGATGTCCGTGTGTAGTCTTCATATGCCCAAGACGAAGTCGTCCGAACTTAATATAGTCTATTTATTAAATGGGTTTTTGTATAGTTTACTTGTTGGTAGGCTAGGTTTGCCAGCCGCATCGCACATAGAGATAGCGATGCCACTTAGACCACGAAATAGGTCCGTTGTGAGCCGCGGGGACTGGGCTACATTTCCCTCTCCATATTGAACCATCCTGAGCTTTTGACAAAGCGTAAAAGGTTGTTGATACCTAAAGTGTATAGATTATCTTTATTTGTTAGGAAGTAGGATTTTAAAAATCGGTTTCTGCTTCTGGCTAGAGCTAGGCATGTGCAAAAAAGTGTTGAATTGTTTCCAACTCCTCCTCATTCCTCCTTGTTGGTACCTGTCATTAGTTGAGCTCTATTCATGGTGCTGTTTAGTATAGACATGTTTTTTTATATAATATACCAGTTAAGTTGAAGTTTTCTCTCGTTAGTACTGGTGCTTGATGTGCTTGTTTGGCGGTAAAATCGGCGAATTCGATTCCGGTTATGTTGGCGTGCCCCGTCACACAAATTATTCTTATTTTGAGGTGTTTTGCTATCATAATATTTCTAATGGTGGTTGAATAATAATCGTAGTTGTATATAGGTATTTCTATAGAGTTGATAGCCGAAAGGGAATCAGAGCATATTGCGAAATTTTTTGGTTTTGCTCTTTATTGTGTTTATAACTTCGAATATGGCTATAATTTCTGCGGAGTATATTGAGCTATAGGCTAGATTTGACATTTTTATAACTTAATTTTGTAAGGTTATACTGTGTGTTGCATCATCGTCGACCATAGAGCCATCTGTGTAGCTTTGTTTCATCTTTGTTTGTTACTGACCTGCGTTCGTATTGTTTTTGTTCAAGTTACTAAGAGTGGTATTTATTGCTTTAAGGTGTAATGTACAGGCAGGTGAGTAGTATGTAGGTGATTTGCTTTTTAGATAGATTGTTTTTTGAACAGAGGTTTAATATTTAATAAGACTCGAGCTTGATTTGACAAACAACATTCCATTACAATCATGCCTTTCCAACAACAGTTGCAAAAGAAATCTAAAAATCAGTATCTGTTTAGTTGAGTTATGTGATCGATTTCCTTGTCAAGTGATCAAACTTAAATTTTTTATTAAAAATTTGTATAAAAAAATTGTTTATTAAGAAACATAAATTTCTTTTTTTAATTTATATTAGAACACTAAAATTTTTTTAGGATAAAATTTGCTGTTTTTTATCAAACAAATTAAAATTGTTTTAAAAAACCTATTTTTTTTTAATTATCATTAAAAAACTTAAATTTTTTAGGATAAAATTTGCTTATACTGTAATCAAAACTTTTAAAAATTTAATAAAAAATCCTGCAGTTATTTATAAGCTTGAATATAAAAAGAAGTAAACTGGAAAAATTTAGAAAAAAATTAATAATAATGAAATTCATTCAATGTTAAAAATTTTAGTATAGATTGTTTTGAAGTTAGCGCATTCTATTAAACATTTTTATAACTTTTTTTTTAGTTTTTGGATAAAATTTGCTTTTTCGAAAAAAATTTAAATAGAAACAAATTTTTGTTAACAAACTTAACATATTATTAAAAAACTAAAATTTTTATTAAAAAGTTTAGGCTAGATTTAACATTATTATTATTTTTAAAAAATTTAATTTTTTTATTAAATATTTTTATAAAAGAAATGTATGTTTCTTAATTATTTTTTTTTATTTTTGTTAAAAAACTGAAGTTTTAAAAAATAAGTTTTTTTAGAAATAAATTTAATTATATTATAACAAATTTTTAGTTTTTTTATTGATAACTAAGATTATTCTTTGGACTCCCTTAAAATTTCAGTAGCGAGTTTCCGATAACTTTTCGAGTTAAGTATGCTATATTCGAATATTAGACATCTGCCTAAGTACAATACTAATCTAACATGTAGAGATGCTTCGGCCGACTTGCAAATAAACGTAATATACGAGTGGGTATGCCAGCGCTTTGCTAGAGCAAAGCATAGTTCCAGCTATTAATGGAAATAATAAGAAAACAATCTGAGGGAAGGGCTTTTCTAAAATGGTAAAGAAATAACAATGTTGAACCAAAAAGTTTTGTTTTTAGTCATATTTATGACATCAATTAATTTCTATAAAAAAAATGAATAAAATTGGAAATCAAGCAATTTTAATCATTATTTAAGAAAACCGATTAAATACAAAGGAAGAAACAGATTATAATAAAATAATGGGCATTGATATTTCAATTAGTTGGGAATACTGAGGTTATCTATGTTCAGATGATTCCGTCGTCATAGGCTGTTTCAGCTGCCTGATATATATGGTTTGCACTATCGGTATCTGCCTCAATTCGCTATTTGTGTGTACTAGTAGACTTAAGGTGTGCTTAGTATGATTTTTTTTAAAGAAATTAAAAACATATATATCGAATCTTCCATTCTGGAATCGAATCTTCTTCTTTCAATTACCAAAACTCTAATGACCTGCTTTAGTGTGCTTTGGAATATTATTTTTTCAGACGTCTTTTACTTTTCATAGCTCACTCCTTAAATTTCGCTTTTCATAGCTTCTTATGCGTTTACTTTCGATAATTTCACAAGTATGTTTCTAGTAGTTTTCCTAGTGCAAAGTGTACCACCATTGATTCGCTCAACAATACATTATTGCTTGACATATCCATTAGTTTCCGACATACATATAAATGCTACAAAGAAACACAAGTATTTAATTTTTAAAAACTTTATATAAAAGTTTTCAACGTTGAATGAGTTTCCTTATTATTAAATCTTTTTCTAAATCGTTTCAATTTATTTTTAAATCTTATTTTCTTTATTAAATCTTTTTCAAAATTGTTTCAATTTATTTTGAAATCTTTCTTTAATTATTAAATCTTTTTCTAAATTGTTTCAATTTATTTTTAAATCTTTTTTTAATTATTAAATCTTTTTCTAAATTGTTTTAATTTATTTTTTTAGATTTATTTCTTTTCCCTTCCTTTTTGCAGTTGGATAATTAAGATTCGTGTGGATTTTTTATTTTTTTTCTCTTTATTAGTCTTATTAAACTAAAACCTACAAATAAACCATCGCTCATTTGTAGAGCGATTTTAATGCTCCCAAATTGAATTGTGACTCACCTTAAAAACATTATTTTATGAATTTCAAATTATCGGGAAGTGATGCCAAAATATATGTAAAGAAGGAGGCGCCATTTCCCACTAACTCTGCAAATGGCAGAATAATTGAATATTAATATACATTTTTCTAAAATTATTAAGCTGCCTTAGCTTTGTTGCATTACCTATGAGAAAATCTGTAATCTGTAAGAGCTGCGAAGAAGCAGCTGCAGTTGTCACCTTGAATAGAGAAATAAAATAAATCCGTGAATCATGAGTTTTAATATTGCATTTAAGCGTCACTCATAAAAGTGTAGATGTAAGGTGCAGTGGCTAAATTGGAATTTGTTTACTGTAGAGGACAATTTGGTTGTAGATTTAGCTGAGCATTAAAAAACGCCTACCCAGCTGATTTATTTGAAAAGAAATGAAAATACCTTTGAAGTCCAACAACTGGCACACATATGAGTGCATAACTACATACAAGTAAACGTACCTATGTATGTACATTAATTGTACTTGTAAGGGAAATTAAAAATGAGAAAAATTTATGCACAGCCAGCAAAACATGCCACACACTAACAACATTGCACAATTGTACACTCAGAAAATGTTCTGCACTTTTAGTGCTATTAAATATTTTCAATGTTCTTGTTGCTGTTGTCGAGCTGTTTTTGAGTTATGTGGTGGCATTGTTGGCAGTGATTTTCTGTTGGCACAGCACCAACATTTAACAGCAGCATAAAAACATCAAAGTATGGTATGGAAGTTGGTGGTGCTCATGACCAACACTTCTGTACCTGTATATCTACATATATACATATATACGGATATATGTGTGCATCTGGGAGTGTACATATGTGTATGTGTCTACAGCAATTTGACTGCTGATGATTATAGTTATTGTGCATAAATCTACAAATTGTTATGTCAACACAACATTTTTCCACCGCTTTTAAACTTTAATCAGCATACATGCAACATGGGCGGGGTGGACAATGTGCTAAGGTGAAGCGGCATGAGGTGAGGTGAGATGATGGTTGCTAGATGGTAAACGTGCAATTGCAATTTAATTCTTTCCGCCATGGCCGAGAATAAACGATGACGTAGTGGGGTGCTGTCGCGGAGGTGATGGTCAAATTATGTGTGGCATGTGTGGCGAAATTTTGTTGCCTGCAAGTGGCAAACAGCTATGCAACAGACAATAGTCGCGAATACGAGTAGCTTGCAACATGCCACAACGGCCTACGAAAACAGCATTTAAACCAATGTCGGTTAGTGGGCAGCCCGTATGCTTGAATGTGTCAGCTGCGCTAGTTGGTTGTGGTGTCTGTACAGGTGAGCATACAGAGCATGGTTTGTAGCAGCGGTGATAGGTGACTGTTCACCACTATTTTGCTCAGTTAGTTACTTGGCTACAGGCCAAAAACATGTCAAAGAGCATGCATTCATGCACGGTGCGCCTGTAAATATACCTCGTACAAATGCACATGCGGTTGTTTGTGTGATCCTACAATGATAGCGTGGCAAAAAAACGAAACTGCCACAAGAGTTCTATTTTCATTACGTTGTCATATTAACTTTTGCTTAGGTTGTTCTTGTTATTGTTGCAGCTACTATCACTACTTAGCCTGGCACCCGTATTTAAGTTAGCAAACAAAGTGGGCAACTACCTTGATTGCTATCTTGTATTTTGACTTTCGGGCTAATAAAGACGTTTCTTTCAACATGAGTGCGTAATCCCCGCGCATACCCTGTTGGGAAATCCTTTTACAATGAATTCAGAAATAATAGACATTGATTATGCAGTTCGTGTTCTGCTGAATTTTTTTCAATAGGTACGCAACAATATAGACAGTAAGAAATAAAGCCCGAAATTCAGAAAAATACCTATCATGCAGTTTGGTTGGGTGGTTAGTTGAAGTGGTGATTCACTAGGAATTCACACCCTCGCTGCCAAAAAGTTATACGACTATTTCTTCACGACTATATCCAGTCTATGCCGGCCCGAGGTTTTCAAGGTTTCCAAAAAGCAATTTGCCAAGGATTAACATCCGCGCATTGCATAGGGCAGGGCATTCTAGGAGAAGGTGGGAGATAGTTGATTACAACTAAGGCAGTTATGTTATAAGTATGGTAAGCCCGTTTTGACTGCCTGCTCTCCTCGTTGCCGTGAGTCCGCAGGCATCCCTTCGTTCCATATATGTCAATGTTGACGTTTGTTCGTGGTTGTAGATGGGCCATAACGTTCTGCTGACTTTGCAGGTTGTCTAGTATCTCTATCTACTTATACTTATACAATCCGCGATTCGTATATATTTTAAGATTGCATTCTTGATTGCACCCAGTGCTGTGAATATCGATTCTGGAAGAATGTTATTCATGGCAGATCCCCGTCTTGCCATTTCGTCCGCTTTTTCTTTTTCCTCAATGTTCCCAAGTCCTAGGTTGGAGATTAAGGTAACGTTATGATTTACGCTCAATATGGTAAGGCTATTTTGCTTTGTTGCACCAGTTTAGATGTGCTTTGCAGCTTGGATATCCGAAAGAATAGCCATATTGCACTAAAACAAAGAGAAGTTTGCGATTAGTAGGCTACAAGCAATAAGGGAATCCAATACTTCATCCTGAATGAAGAGTATTAGGAAGACGCACAGATTTTTCAATTCTAAGTCTATGAGAATATGTATACTTACATATATACCTGCTCGGACACCACAATCCATTTTTGAACTATCTGTGTAGACTGTAATGTCGAAGTTGTTTAGTAAAAGTCCCTTACCCCATTCCTCTCGCGATAGAAAGAGAGTGACAAATTCCTATTGAATGGCACCGTTTGGACAATGTAATCAGTCCTCCCCGAGATGAACTGAATTTTCCGGTAATAATACTCGTAGATTGGTATGACCCTAAGTTTTTGCCTTCCAGACATGCAGTTTAACATGGCGATACAATTTCAACGGATGGAGTGGAAGCTAAGGTGTTTGAATATTAGTTGCGCAAAAGTAGGAGAGGGGACTAACCTGCCTGCGCTACAAACATTTACTACCATATATATATATTTATAAAATTAGCGCTTATAGCCTTTGTTGGGTATTTGGCCGACTTTTTCCTCCTATTTGTTGTGAGCATCTTAATGTATTTCCAGAAATAGAGGAACCGACAATTTTATGCCGCTTCCGAACGGCAACTGCTTATTGAAGTGTTTTCTCCGCAAAAATACACTCGGAGGGCTGCCATTACCAGCCGAGGGGTGACCACTATTTAAAAAAACCTTTTCTATCATTTGGGGTTTCATGCCTGAAGTTTCAAAACCGGGTACTACCGAATGGTAGTCACACACCAACCTTACGACTACGACGGCCGCCTCTACTAGTATGGATACTTAAAATAATAGATTTCTATCAGATAAGTGCTCGATTAAAATCCTCTAAAACTATAGAGAGAAGCATAGTGCAATAGAGAGTTGCAGCTTGGTTAACCTGCAAAGCTCACCCACATAAAACATTGAATGGCACGTAGTAGCTGGTTTTTGTTCAGTTGACTTAAAGTCTTTCCGCTCGTAAGCAGCCAGCAGGTCTCAAAGCACTTGCTTTTTTCAGATACACTATTACGAGGGTGTTTTTGCGCTCTAATCAACCATACAATTTCTTGCAATGTCATTATATTCTTGCGCCCAAATCCGTTTAAAAAAATACCGATGCGACAGATACTGAATTCAGGCATTCCTTGACTCATTTCAAACCCACTGGTCTCGATTTATCCATGACTTTCAGAATGTTGATTTATTACGCCAAAGAAAACAAACAACATTATTAATGGTGTCTATAGTTTCTCGTGCCAAAAGTACAAGTGTTTGTATACCTTTTTCCTACATTAACAACTCTTAACTGATGGTATGTAGTAGTTTACTTTAAGATTTTGCCACTGAGATTTTATTGCCTCTAATTTCATAACAAAATTGGCTTTTTGTTTTCTCCTTAAAGATCAACATGCTTTTTCATACATTTGGTTCCAATCTGGAAACAATTCTTACTTTTGGATTGAGGTACTCCAAAGTATTTGATTTAAACCCATCAACTAATTTTCCAGGTGTCGGAAAACATTATAACATAACATAACATTTTCGAAAATCAGAGGCTGGCATTGATTGTCAAAAATGTCCCACGGATGACCCAGCAATTAGCCGTGGTCTTTTATTTGTCTTATCTTATCTGACTTATATCAGTTCATACACATCGTAATTGTTTCTGGTGCAATAACCGAATTTGGTTGACCTTTACGGAATTCGTCCTGTTTCAGATGGTACTTCGGGCTCTAAAAGCCGAAGCGTGCTGATTGGTACACTATTGTTGCTTTAATAACTACGTAAAATCATAGAAAATCTACACGCAAAAATGGACACAAATTAATTATATTTTTAACAATTTTCAAATATTTGTAAACAACACAAATTAGTACCACTCGTACGACAAAATATTCTGAGTGCCATTACTATTAAAAATATCACGCAGGTGCCGCGTAAGCTCAAACCTTAAGCAGCAACCCTCGCATACATCCTGCCTCGGGAAAGCAATTTTATTATTTGATTGTTATCTCAATTCTGCTTATCACCACTTCTTATTTGTTGCAGCATTCTTGCAGGGTACTAATATGCAAACATTGTAGTGACATAGAATTTATAGCGTTTTTATGTGCAATATTTTTGTCTTTTTTAATGTCGCGATGCACTTGACAACTTAGTTGACCTCCAGCAAGTCCGCTCTCATTCTTACAGTAGCAAAATGGGCACATACATAAATATTTGTATCCTTGCACTGTGAGCTTTGAGCTTTCGGTTTCATCTAACTCTGCGTACTTCGCCTCTGATTGCTTTTGTTTTATTGCCACTTGCGCATTACTCGCCACACATTTTTCTGTTGTTCATTATTCTGCCCATTTTAACACAGTATACGCGCCCACTTTCTCCTTACGCAAATCGATTTCACTAGAATTAATTGCCAAAATGTGTGTACTCGCACTTTTTTCCCCCTTCCCATCCAGTCACATTTGTAAGTGATGGCCAAAGTTCTAGCAGCGAACTTCCCCTTATTTACACAATAATTACCGGACGCTTACTGTACTTCTGTTCAGTTTTTGCATTTATGAACAAGTTAATGCATAGCACGATTTGTTGTTGGCTAATAAAACTGGTCTGATGCCAAAGTGCCTGTGCAGTTAACATACGCAACTAATTGGTTAGGACTTGTCGTCCAAAGCCATAACCATTTAAGAAAAAATGAAATTTAGCTTCAATTTTCTGGGCACTTAAAGCAGAGACTAAGTATGCATACGTACAAGCGTGGTTCGTCTTGTGAGAATTTCAGTAAATATCCGCATGTAAGAAAACATGATAATTAGCACCACCAGGATGGAAATGACTTAGGAATTCAAATGTCGCAAGAGGACAGGGCAGTGCGAGAGTAAAGGTAAAATACAAAAAAATTGCTGAATCACGTGAAACTATAGGTTTTGTATACTACGAGGGTCATTTCAAAAATCCGTGGGAAAATAAAAACTACTTACATGTTTTGGGTAAATCTTCTTTTATTTTTCAACATAGTCCCCTTTTATACTTATAACTTCGTCTAACGCTGTTCCAGTTTGTTAATTTTTTCCGAATAATAGGATTTGTTCAAGTCTGATAAATCTGATTTGAATAAAATATTTTTTTAGCGCCAGTCATTTCTTCAAATTGGGAACAAATAGTAACTAAGTCTGCTGAATAGGGGGGATGTAAAACAAGGGAGCCCTATTTCCAATAATTTTGCAACCACAACTGCTGAGGCGTGACTGATTCGATGTCGTAATGGAAAAGGCAAATCACTGCACTTTCTCGATTCAACCACTAGACAAACACAAATAAATATACCGATCTGGCTGAAATTTGGAGAGCGTTCTTCCTAGAGATGCTACTAACTAAACATAACCTCGATACGCGCTAGTAGTTTCATCTCTCTGACTTTGTAGGGACTTTTCTAACGACCCTGTTAAGCTACTCTATTAGAGAGCTATTTAAAAAAAAAATTCTTTACTTTAGAAGGAAAAATATTTTTTATAGTATCCATTGCGTATACTTAATTTCATAAAAAGAATAAGCGGAATAGATCTTCACTAAACAACAAAATCCCAGTAGGTATTGGGGTCCGACAACGACCCTGACTAGGCAGGCGATATATGTCTGCTTACGTATAGCTTTACCGGCATGACCGCAAAAATTCAACGCCTTGCAGAAGTGGAAGCCTACTATGGCCTCAAAATCAATATTTATAAGACCGAAACACTACGAATCAACGCAACGAATAACAACTCTTTTGCAATAAATAACCAGCCGATCGAGAATGTCAACGCCTTCTCCTACCTGGGTAGCATTATTACTACCAATGGCAAAAAAATTAACTCCAATAAAATCAGTACTCCTGCATGGCTGTGATTCGTGGAACACGGCTGTCATTGATATACAATACAAAAACAGCAAGTTTTTATCAACAAGTGTTTGCGACGAATATTACGCATTTTCTCTCCGAATAACAAACTGTGGGAGATAACGCAACAAAACGCTATTAACGTTGACAGGCCAACAGGCGACGTAACGAAAGTGGCCATCGAAATTCAGTTGAATTTTAAATTGCATGCCTGCCCCAAACGGCGATTGATGTTTATGAAAAGTTTTTCGTGCCAGAAAATGTACCCAGGTAATTGCCATTGACCACTCGTAGCTATTGAATGCCGATTACCATTCTCTGTATTGGAAAAGATCAAAATTTCACAATCAAACGGCGGTTATAGCGATTGGGCTGAAGTTAAGAACGTTATTTTGGACTATTGGAAATGATATGGTTACGGACTATAAGTGCTTTCAACAGGAGGACACGTGTTGTACTATAGTACCATACAGCCAACTAAATAATCAATTTACTGCATTTGAGATTCCTGGAAGGAATTTTTTCACGACAATCTTCGGCCGAATTGCCGCCTGGTTAAATGCCCTTGAATTATTTTTTGTAGCGTCATCTCGAAGATAGAGTTTATTTCACTAAGCCAATGAACTTGCAGATTAAAAATGTAGAACCAAAAAAGGGATCTGTATGTTTTCCTATTTAACAGGAACTGACATTTACGAATTTATTTCCTTGCATTTTTGTTCAATAAAAACGGAATAACCACCAGCTATCCTTTACAAATATGCCATTTAAGTTATTATAGCTATTATCCAGGGATTTAGCAGATCTATTGTACCCACTTCATGATTTCGAAGTATTTCCTTTAGCCCAACATTTTTATATTTATCCTATTTTATCGAGTTTTATGGCATTTAAGTTATTCACAACAAATATTTTTCCAAGTGTACGGAAAGCATATGGCAAAAGTCCAGTGCACCATCATGGCGATTGCCTTATTGGCCTTATTTGCTATATTGACCTTGTTAGCCCTTTTTTGTATTGCATTGCACTAATACTCGAACATAAATACATGAAGCCAAGCCGGCACAAAAGTGAAGTAGTCTTGATTATATTAACGAGAGCATACGAGTGTGTGTAAGGTATATAAATATTAATGTGTGTACAATGTAAAGTTGTGTTGTGGCTTTCAATGCTTCACATTTGTTGTTCCAGTTGTGGCACGGAAAATGGTCTAAATCGCGACCACAACAACAACATGTTTAGTGGAATATTTATTGTGGTGGTCAACCAAAGAATATGGCTACATTAGTGGGGGTGTCAATGCTAACCTATAGCTACATAGACATGTATGTGTGTATTTACCAGCATTAGCCACCACCTAAGCGCATAAATTACTTGATGTGCGAGTAGAAGTTTCCGCTGCCAAAAATGTTACAGAAAATACAAAAATTCTAACAACAAAGGAAAATTATTTTATGTCTGCAAATGTAATGTACGGTTATTGCAGTATAACCGATAGGGTATTGCATGTTTGAGTGCAGGTGTGTGAGTGAGCGCTTGTGTTTTAAGAATGCATACATACGCTCTCGTACATATTGTGGAGCGCAATAAATATATTTAGCACATTCACATAGTGAATTTTCATGAGATATGCAAAGTTATGCGCGAGTATTTATTTACTATGCGCGAAACATTAATAAATTTTGTTGAAATTACTTTATTGTAACTGGGCGAATGGGGCCGAGGCTCGCTACTTAGAGTTTGATTGAGCGTTTTGTAACAACGCCCACTAGCACACATAAATAATGAATGGTGAAGTAAGAAGTTCTAACTATATTGCGCTGGATGCCTTTAGTGTGCAATATCTCACACTATGTACACTGCAACTGATCTTACTATATAGCGATTTAAGGAGTTGTTTAACAGTTTCATGTTCGGTGAAACCAGTTGAGTGTTACAGCGCTCCAAATGGTGGTGAAAAAACAGAGAATTTGATCAATTTTCCAGTACAACCGCACTCTCATTCAAAAATCAGGGAAAGCAGTCAAAAACATGTATGCTATTAATCCAATCAATACAGCATCGAACACAAGAGCAAAGTGGGTATTTCAACGATTCCTTTCTAGTAATACGATCTTCGAAGATATGGCAGGCTCTAGTAGACCAATCAACAGAAATGTCAATAAACTCACGGAAATCTTCGAGTCGAACAGGCATGTGAGCACCTTATTTTATAGCCCTGAAACTTAATAATAGCCAGAAAGTCATTCGTTACTCGTTTCTCCATAATGCGTATTTCAAGGATAAGCTCGATGTATAAATGCCACACGAATTGACGCAGAAGCAACTTTTGAACCGAATTTAAGTCCGCGATGCTTTGCTGAAGTGTAACGAAGTCGACTAACTCTTGAAGCGAATGACAACGGGCGATGTTTCGCTTACGAGAACGATAGCTGAAAGGCATGGATTAATGGCAGATTGAAGCAGACGATCGGCTGCAAGTGGCCATAATTGACAAATAGGAAAGATGTATATACTAAATATATTTCTCGCGGTTCCTAGGAGGGCTGCATTACCCCACAATTACGTTCTGGGCGTGGTAGTAGGTTAATCTTCCACTAATCCAGAATTGACACTGACAAACTCAGCATTTATCCGACATGGCGAAGATATTCCATATGATAGTAAGCACCTCTTCTCACGTCCACTTAAATCAACTCGTCAAACTCACCCCTCGCTTTAGTGCTAGCCCGTTTAAATTGATCATCTTCAAAGTTTAGCTGCAGATGATCTCGACCGCGGCCTCTGATGGTTTCTTAACTGCTGTTAGCTTCAACAACAACAGCTATTGGAAGGGTGTTAGTAAAGAGAACGCCAGTCTAGACATATCCATTTAATTTTATCAGCGCACCAGGAGCTACGAGAGCTTGTTCCATTACATCCCCTACATGGTCCAGATCTGACATAAAGCGATTACTGCCTTTACAAGCATTTCATATATATGTAATGGTCGAAAATTTGCCTCAAGAGAAGCTTACGAAATTGAGCCTGTCAACTGTTTTACTAATAATAGCGATGATTTATTCAATAATGGAATTATGAAATTGCTTTTCACTTGAGGAAAAATTATTGAGCAGAATGGTTCATGTTTGATTTCAATCGGATTCATCTAAATATGTTAGTTTCAACATCAAAATAAAGTGAAAAGTCCTCAGAACCTTTTTTTAATTTTATTTTGGAGTTCGAATGTCAAAATGATATGGTTTTTTTAGATTCTGATTGATATATGAAAAAAGTTTCTGGAATTCATGAAAACTCATGAAAGTAACCGACCTGAAAGAATTAATTTTGTACTAATAAAGGGTCTTTCAAAAGAGGTACGTATGTGTTGTTTTAAAATAAAACATTCTTCAGGTTTCACTATTTTTATTCAAAATACGGCACTTAACTGAAAAATTACATCTTTTAAATGCCCTCTTGAGCACGGGTAAAGTTAAAATCCTAGCATTCGATGAATGCCTAATTGTTGAGAATGTCGAGATATCCATTTTGAAGGTTGTTCAGCAACACTTTACGCCACAGCAGCAATATTCTCAATAGAACCTCCAGTTTTGATCTGCGAGTCCTTTTTACATTTTCACCGACCTTTGAATTGTCGACTCATCCGGACGATTGTTTTCACCAAAACAATCATAAATTTTGCGATATTTCGTTTTTCAGGAGTCAATAAGTTTCAAAAATTTTGACGCGTTGCTCTATCGTGTAAGTATCTATATACATATATATGTATATATTATATACAATTGGCGCTTACATCCTTTTTGGGTGTCTGGCCGAGCTCCTCCTCCTATTTGTGGTGTGCGTCTTGTTCCACAAATGGAGGGACCTACAGTTTCAAGCCGACTCCGAGCGGCAGATATTTTTATGAGGAGCTTTTACACTCGGAGGTTTGCCATTGCCTGCCGAGGGGCGACCGCTGTTAGAAAAATGTTTTTCTTAATTTTGGTGTTTCACCGAGATTCGAACCTATGCTCTCTCTGTGAATTCCGAATGGTAGTCACGCTCCAACCAATTCGGCTACGTCGGCCGTCATGATAAATGTCAAAGAAGACATAAGGCATAACCGCCACTTTTGAAAGACCCTTTACTACCACCTCGCATGAATTCGCCTTAGATCAAATATTTTAAGTATATTAAACATTTTCTTAGCACCAAATATTGTGGTTTTTTGTTTTTTGATCAAAACAATTTTTTACGACAAATTCTTTATTGTGCATCTATTTACAGGTTTCTGTTGACGAGTGGTGCAACATGTGGGACGTTTACGCCAAGGACCCCAGCAGCGCCATGGACTGGCAGACAAAGTATATGAACTTCATGTTTGATCTAGAAGATGCTTCGACTGATGGCAGCATCGACGTAGAGGAGTTCGCTTTAGTCTGCTCCAGCTATGGCTTAGAGAAGTCTGAGTGCGAGAATGCATTTAAGAAAATGGCGCAGGTAAGCTAACTTCAAACCATTTTGTGTTTAGTGTTTGTTTTTAATTTTACTCTCTTTGTATCTCTCTCTCTCTCTTTCTCTCTCTCTTCAAGGGTAAGTCGGAAGTTTCACGCGACCAGTTCGCTACTTTATGGAAGGAATACTTTGCCTCAGAGGATGTTAACGCGCCAGGAAACTTCATCTTCGGCAAGACCTCATTTTAACGCTCTAAAACTTGCCCAGCTGGTCGATGAGCTCATAGCCAATACCCAGCTATTAATTTCTTCAAAATGTTTTTACGGGCAATAGTTGAAGGTACACAATGGGGCGAAGTAAAAGATTTAATTGGTATTACTTTTTAAGTGTTAATGTTGAGATATGCCCCTGATAACAGAATGATTACAAAAATGAAGTAAATTAATAAATATTTATTAAAAAACACATAAAAAAATATTGAATGAACAATTCGTGAATTAATCAAATTTTGGGGTATTCAACACTTTTAAGTCAGACAGTAATGGGAAAAAGCAATATTAAGAGAAAAGTTTGCAAGTTTTGATGCGCTTTAGGGCCCATTTATGGAGAATTAACCGAAAAGATACTTTAAAAAATCAAAAATCAAAAAAGCGTACAACTTTATTTAAAACAAAAAAATATATATGATTCCTGATCAATGTGCTCAACTATATATACAAATTGAAAAAAATATACATACATACACACTTAAATATTAGACTATATCGAATGCTGACACATACATGCACACATGTACTATAATCAGGTTTGGCGTAAGGTATTCTCGTATATATATATGTAGTCAATTCTTCGTCAATAGAGCCTATGTATGTATTTATATATATTGTACATTCCTGACATTGAGTGATCTATCCAGTTACTTTTTTGTATAAATGTAGATAAGCGTTCAAAAAATATTTCTCAGTGGTTAAAGTAGTGGTATGAAAAAATTTTAATTATTAAAGAAAAATTTATTAATTAGTTAAAATATAAAGAAATCAAATAAAAGTTTCCAAAACTAATAATAAAAAAAGAAAAACTATGAAATATGTAAATGATATTTAAAATGAAATTGTTTATTAAATGTTTGTGTGTGTAGCTAAATAAATTCAATATAAAAGGTCAAATAAAATGTTTTAAGAGAAATAAAAGAAAATTGCGTTTTATTCATTTATTATTAACCCTTTGGGGATGAGGCATATAACCGTCCAAATTAGTACGCAGCTGTAAGGTTCGCGACATTTGTAATTCTAAGCTATTAGTAAAGAGTCACGTTTCATTCAAAGGCATTAGGGGCCATTAGCGATGAAGTCTTATCTTCTTTATAATGTAAACTTACGATATGAGACGACGGTAGAGTCAGAACGGATTTCGGTTCTTCGATTCCTTCTCAGTGTGACTGCCAGAGGAACCAAAAGGTTTTTTATATATTTTATATTTTATCCTATGCACGATGGCTAAGCGATCTAGAGATGATACGTTAGATAGTAACAATTCTGACGAATATTACTTTAAATCTGATAAGACGGAAGATGACGGCATTACTTTGTCAAGTGGAAGTGAAATCCGTGCCATAAGGAAACCACTCAGGCATTTCAACATGAGCAGTGATAGCAGTTTGTTTATAAATATTTTTTGATTTTATAAAAAAAATGTCTTATGTTAAATAAAGCCTTAGTTTTTTCAACGTACAACGTATTTATTTTCTTTCCTGGCCACTCCAATACTTCTCGTCCTCAGCGACGCTCGCCCGTCAAGCAGCTCCGTACCGAAAGGATTAAACACTGTCGTCAGAGTTATTATAGCACTTTGTCTAAACCAGCAATCGTCTGTAGTAAAAAGGGTGAGGTGAAGCAATTTTCTACGTGCTCTCATTGACAACAAAATAGGTGTGGGACATTTCGAGCAGTTTTTGTTATTTTATTTATGTTAATTTTGTGTCTATTACTTTTTTATAAAAGTTAAGCTCATTATACCACAAAAACTAAATAAATTCAAACTTCTTTCAATTTTAGTACAATAAAGTGTAAGTTGCACATGGCTGCAAAAACCGTTGATTTTTAACATTTTCTTCCAAGCAAATTACGTACGACATTTTTTGTATATGGAAAAAGAATGGCAAGTACTGGCAAGAATTTTCAGTATTTCAGTCGAATGAGTTAGAGCGTGGCTACCATTCAGAAGTAAGTAGGTTTGAATCTCTGCGCATGAAATATTAAATGACAGAAATAGTTTTTTTTCTAATAGCGTTCGCCTCTCGGTAGACACCTTCAAACCTCGAATGTATTTCGCCTTAAAACTGTAGGTCCCTCCGTGGTGCACACCTTTTTTATGGTTCATGAGTGCATATCCTCTTCCACTTGCCCACACTGTTTCTAGGCTGGCTTCGGTATATAGTGACGCTCGTTTTAGGCGCCCTGAAAAGACATGTAACACCGTTTTGTTTAGCAGGGGTGACTCACGCTCTTGCTCCTGGCGATCGGATTTATATCCGGCAAGGCACTGGCTCTTTAGTAGAACTCCCAATAAATTAACGAAGATATTTTATGCTGAGCTAATGCCAATTAGTGATTTCAGTCCATCCTCACCAAAATATTATTTACTGGCTGAAGGCAGAAACTTTTCATCTGCCAGATCAGGTGTCGGTCAAAATTTGTATTACTTTGGTAAGAGAGATAAGCCCCAAATTTCATGGATTCCGTCCAAAGCTTAAACGGGCAATGTTGTTATCGGTGCGTAAGATTTGGGCAAAGAAACGCCGGCCCTAAGATGCCAAGCAGAAATTAAACAAAAACTAGTAGAAAAAAGCAAACTTAGCTGTTGTTTGTAAAGAGTGACTTAGTTGTTACCTCTTGAGGCCAAAGTGGAAGCAGAAATTGCTAAATTTATTTTGACCAACATGATTGAAATTAAGCTGCTAGTAAACGGCTAGAACAGTTAGTTCTTGATCATTAGGGAACGATACAGGTTCACAGACACTTGACCTGCTGATAAAACTAGTTTCGCCGCAATCACGGCTTATTAACTTTAACATTAAGTCACACGTGGAAGTTGCTACTTCCCCTCAAATGACAAAATCTAAGCCTTTAAATATAAGATTCGGATTAAGTTATTTATTGACGAGTACTTCCATGTCAGGTTTTTGAATGCCGCGCACACTCACCAGGATAAACGGGTTTCTGAACGGCTGTACAATCAGTACTCCTACACGGGAAAGAAATATGGGAAATTATGAAATGCCGAAAGCAGATTTACTCGGACCTATGGAGAGGTAAGCTTGAGTCAGCCTTCTGTGGATTATTTGCAGATGCGTTCTTGTCTATTTCTGGGGTTATGTTGATAGATTTTCTTGAACGAAAGGAGACAAAAAAAGTTTTAGATTAACCGCCGCCGTGTAGACAGCGAGTAACCTATATATCAGCGAAATTTCGAATAGCCAACCGAGCGGGCGGCCTAGGTGGCTTAGTGCGTGACTACCCCTCGGAAGTGCGTCGATTCGAATCTCCGTGTATGAAACAATGATAGAAAACGTTCTATTCTAATTGCGGTCGCCCCTCGGCAGGCAATGGCAAACCTCCGAGTGTATTTCGGAGCCGGCATAAAACTGTAGGTTCTTCTATTTGTGGAACAACATCAGCACACCACACCAAACACCCAAAAAGAGTGTAAGCGCCAATTATTTATTTGACTATTAGTTTAATTCTTTATATGAATGCTGCCGCGAAGCTTTTTCTTCTAATTTGCTCGTGATTTACTTATAAAGCTTCTTCCGAGAAAAGATCTATGGGGGTGATGGCAGATGGTTTTTTATGAGAAACTTTTAGATGACAGTAATACACTCGGAGATTTGCCATTGCCAGCCGAGAGGTATCTCATGATGCTTCATGCCCGGAGTTTCGAACCTGTGCACTACCGAATGGTAATCATGCTCCAACGCAACATAATTTTTTTGTGTAGAATGGAATTATGTATGGAAAATGAATATTAGGATATTAGGAAAGATCTAAGAGTAATTAAAATGTAAGTAAATCTTTTAAGAAAGTAAGAAAAAATTAAACATGTACAAATTTAGAATCTTTCAGGTTTCATAATTTTAATTCAAAATACGGCGCTTACCAATTATGTTTGAAAAATAGTAGATATCATTTAAATGTCCGCCGTGAGTACCTCTTTTGGTAAAATCCGTCACACTGTCGGTTCATGAATGCCCAATTGTGGAGAACTTCGAGATATCGATGTTGAAGGTTGTTCAATAAGACAGCAGCAAACTCCTCAACAGAACGTCCATTCTGTTCGGTGTGCCAGTCCTTTTTCAATCCTCGACAGAACCAATTTCTTGAAATTTTTTCACCATGAATTTGAATTTTTGGTGACCTTTCGAAAAATTATTTCCACCAAAAAAAAACGAATTTTGCGATATGTGGCTCTTAAAGATCAACCATTTTCATAATACGTTTCAATAACACTGTGTGACAAAACAAAAAATTAAATATACTTTTATGGAGACCTAGCACAACTTGTGGGCATAGAAAAACTAAAAAAAAATGGTATATGAGAAATTTCCAATACACCCCCAAAATCTCACTTTATGGCCATAAAACCGTTTTTCAGTAGGTTGATGTGAAGAATCATTCATAACTTCGCCAATTTCCATCCGATTTCGAATTTGTTTTTTTAGTTCGAAAGAACAAAAACAACCCTTTTTGACAGTGTGTTGACAATTCTTCTGAAATGACAACTGACGAGACTGTAGATGGAAGTATTTGGAATTTTTTTATTTTTTCTCTATTTTTTCAACTTTGACATAATTTTTAAATATTATCCGATATTGAGGATTTTTTTTAGTACACTACTGTTATATTCAATTTAATTTTGCGTCGGATGAGCTATATTTGGCTGTAATTGAATTAAAATTAATGGCGTTGTGTGAGTTTTAAGATTTTTTTTTTTCTAATTTGGTATGTAGGTATAACTTACGCTAAATGGCAATAAGGACGTGTTTTGATGCGTTATTATAGATACGTAATATTTATTGGAGTATATATGTATACATAAGAGTAAAAGCATTGTTTGAAGTTACAGAGTAATAAAGCTCTGGTTGATGGCTACAACAATTTCTTTAAGCTTAATAAGCTTCTTAAGCATAATACTTCGGATCGCTGGTATGAACCGGAATTTGCTTGTACTGAGTGTTCATTGAAATTCAAGAGATATAAATCAAAACATTGCCAGAAAAGTCGAATTTCTTTATATTCTCCGATGATGTGGCATTATCAGCCTTATCATAAACCAGATGATTGTTATTTTTGTAAAACGGACGTAAACGGTCATCATTATAAAACTCGAAAGCACATAAAGTATGCTGATGTTGCAACTGTTAAGAACCCCGTAGTCTTGGACGATATGATTGACCTCAACTGCAGTCAGAACTGAAGGAAGTTCAACTCATTGCTGATGATGATCAAACTGATAACAATAAACCGATGATTTTCACGATTCAGTCTTCTCGTGATTTACTTCTATCGGGAATACAATCTGAAACGCTCGCTGCTCGATTTAAACAATGGAAGTTAGTTGATGACGATTTCAGATGAATGATGATGATCGAATTTCTTACAAAGAAGTATTCAAAACTGATGAAGAGAATGACAAATGTACCGTACCATACTAAACTCCAAAGGGCCGTTTCCAATGCATTTTTAAGTTTGGAACCAGTTCCGTTGTGTACTGCACCGTACCGCACCGTACCATACCGTACAGTGCTGCATTGCACAATACTCCAATAAATATTATGTGTTTATAATAACACATTTTATCATTTTCATGCTTCGAAACGCGTCCTTATTCCCATTTAGCGTAAGTTATACCTACATACCAAATTAGTAAAAAAAAAAATCTTAAAACTCACACAACTCCATTAATTTTAATTCAATTACAGCCAAATATAGCTCATCCGACGCAAAATTAAATTGACTATAACAGTAGTGTACTAAAAAAAATCCTCAATATCGGATAATATTGTAAAAATTATGTCAAAGTTGAAAAAATGAAAAAATAGAGAAAAAATAAAAAAATAGAGAAAAAATAAAAAAATTCCAAATACTTCCATCTACAGTCTCGTCAGTTGTCATTTCAGAAAAATTGTCAACACACTATCAAAAAGGCTTGTTTTTGTTCTTTCGAACTAAAAAAACAAATTCGAAATCGGATGGAAATTGTCGAAGTTATGAATGATTCTTCACATCAACCTACTGAAAAACGGTTTTATGGCCATAAAATGAGATTTTGGGGGTGTATTGGAAATTTCTCCTATACCATGTTTCTTAGTTTTACTATACCTACAAGTTGTACTAGGTCTCCATAAAAGTATAATATCATTGTCGCACAGTGTAATTTTTACTCATTGTTCTATCGTGTAAAATTGTAGGTACATCTGTCTACTTGACATAGAGGACGATATAAAAAAAATGTTACCGTCTACGAGTCACTCTCCGAATAGCCTTTATAAGAAAACTGTAGAAAAGTCGTGCCTGCACTAGGTTGCTTAAGAAGTTTTGCGGTTCGATAAGAAAAACACAATTTTATGGTTTGGAATACACTTATTATTCAATATAGGCTCCCTGAACCTATATACTTGTTCCAACGCGATTCCAATTTATGAATTCCATCCCTGAAGTGAGAATCTGTAAGAGCTGCAAAATACGCTTCCCCAGCTGTTATGACCTCATCATTTGATGAAAAACGCTTTCCACACATGAATTTTTGTAGGTCTGGAAACACACGGAAACCACTAGGGGCCAAATCTGGTGAATACAGCGGATCCCCCAACAATTGGAATTCATGGATTTTAGCCATTGTCAAAATGCTCTTGTGACACGGTGCATTGTCCTGTTGAGAAGTAATTTTTTTTCTTTGGCAAATGGGTATTTTTTCACGAATTTCTTCCTTCAGCTGGTCTAAAAGGTTTCAATAATATTCAGAATTTATTGTTTTATCAGTAGTCAAGTAATCCACAATCAATTTGCTTTTCGCATCCCTAAAACATTGATGCTACAATAATACCTTCTTGACCGATTTCGGGACACGAACTCGTTTCATCAAAATATTGCTTGCACTTCCCAATGAGATGCCTAGGGCTTTTACTAAATCTCTTTCCGTCACTCGACGATTTTCCAATACGATATCCAGTATTTTTTCTACGATTTCTGGTGTGAAACTTCACGCACTTTCATATGAAGAGTGTACCAACATAACAAAAAATGTAGGCTAGTAGCAACGCTCTGTCTTATCGAACCGCAAAACTTATTGAACAACTTAGTACATTGAACATTTTTTAAATGAGTGACCGATGTATTTAAAGAACATACAAGTACATACCAATTTTTTTCTCGGAAGCAGACTTGAAAAAATCATCTTAATCCTCGAACGAGACACAATAGATGTCAAGGTTGCAGTGCTTTACCCTCAACATAATAATAATGATAAAACAGTCTAAGCCACAGAGGCGTGGCTGTTTACAGTTAGTTTTATTGTAAATGGTTAGAAGCGCATGTCTTATTTGGGTTTTGGAAACAACGTAGTAGTAACTTAATTGATCCTTATCCTTAGGTATTTATTATACATAATTAATAACTCAGCTGCATATGTATAATAAATTTGTACATACTTAGGTGAGGTCAAAAGCTCTTAACCAATCTGCCAACAAATATAGATGCTGGTGCTCTTCTAAATCTACTTACAGCACTAACATAACAACAAATCGTACATAGTTTTACGCTCATATAAGTGCTTATGTATGTATGGGAGTGAGTATATATGTATAGTGGGAGCTTTCGCAATAAACTAGAAGTGCACGAGTGTCACCAAAGCCAACAATGCCGGCAGCAAAGTGTCCTTTGTGGCATGCACCAACGCCTCATCGCTCACTCAAATCGAAAACTTGAATGATGAAAAAGCCACAGCTACTCAAGTATGTATGTAGCAGCACTTCAGCGTTTGGCTTATCTTTAAATTAAAATTATTTACATAAATTTCTTCACGTCTTATCAACGCGCAGTAAATAAAAATACAATAAAAACCATATACATATGTACGTACGTGTAGGTAATAAAACAAAAACAAAGTAGCTAAGGAAAATTGTCGAATAAGCAGCACAGTCAGAGCACAGTCAGAGCATAGCCAGGGTGCCCTGAGCTCGATAGGAAAGCGCACATAAATATAATAGTTTGCGAAGGATGTGCAGAGTGCTGGCCATAAGTGGCACTTGCATTTGCCACACAGTAAATTTTACTCAGATAATTGTGCACTGATGCACTCCGACGATAGCCTGAGGCACAAACTGAGGTCAGTGGCGGAAAGAGTAGAGCTTCAGCGCCAGCATGTTTCGTTAATCTTCGACAACGGTGAAAGGAAGTAAATATGCAGACGTGGCCAGTAAATTGTGGAATGCGGTGCTCGCTTTGGATCACTTACAATGCATCGATGGGACAGTTGCGTTGTCGGTTGGTGACAATGACAATGGCAGTGGCAGTGATTTCGGCAATGACTAGCACAAACAAATCTGCATGCATACAAACATTCACACAATGCACGTCGTGTGCCGCATCCGCGTTCCGCTGCATCGCAAGGGAATACATTTTAATCATATGCGACATTTAGGGCCAATAGCTAGTCCGCCCCTCGGTATGTGTGGCACAATTGAGCAACTAACCGCCTTAAGTGACCACTTATGCACGCACGCACACATGTTTGCATTCATACATTTATGTGCACATACATACAAGTATATGGACATTTGCATATGCGCTCATTCATATGGACTTGCAATAAGTGTTGCGGGTGCCTGTACATGCGTACTTACATCTGTTCGCGTGTGCGTGTTATCAGCTTGTCTACAATGTAAGCACGCATGTGAACAATAACTGTATTGGTGTGTGTTTGCTATGGATCTTCATGCAAATGCGTGTGCGATGCATAGGTGAGTGAGTTTGTGTGCGCGCATTTGAAGTCATGAGATAAATTAAGCGTTTAATAAGCAACATCCAAATATGGATGTATGCACATGACTCCGTTGCCGCCCAGAGGCGAAAGTGTTGCTGACACGATTTGGGGACGATCTGAGCTGCAATCGCATACAAATTTCTGTGATTCCATTTAAGCTGATATCACATTAAGTACAACAACTTAGGATAACTTAATTCATAAACACAATACGCAAAACTACAAATTATGTTTAACATATCTTTAGCTTCCGGGATCTTCTTAAATGACTGGAAAGTAACGCTCTCTTTAAAAGTGTTAGTAAAAGTGGCGTTTGCAATTACAGGTCAATGCCCAAGTTGTTGGGTTGTTTAATAAGCTTTGCGATTTGATAAGACAGGGTGAATGCCACAAGCCTAAATTTTTTTGTTATGTTGATACACTTTTGACATGAAGTTTTATTTCAATCCGTGATTCGTTCTTTTTTTGCAAGCCATTTAGTATCAACGTGTCACAGTAGTTTATAAAATGGAAATAATCACGCATCGTGCAGGGATTGAATGTTTAGTTTTGGAAGGTTTAAAAGCAACGGAAATTTATAAACGAATGCTAAAAGTGTTGTAGTTAGTATAGCAGAGTGAGGGGTTACTGAATTTGAATGTGTTTAAATGTGGTCGTACGAACTTTGAAGACGATCCACGTCACGGACGTCAAAAATCAGCAACACCAGAAATCGTAGAAAAAATACTGGATATCGTATTGGAAAATCGGCGAGTGACTAAAAGAGATTTAGTAGAAACACTAAATATCTCATGGGCGGTGTAAGCAATATTTTGACGGAAGTATTGGGCTTCAAAGAGCTGTGTGCACAATGGAACACAAACATATTCGAATGCGGCTTCTTTAGAAACATTTAGAGCCTTTTCGACTCAGAAACGAGTTCGTGTCCAGAAATCGGTCAGGAAGGTGTCAGCATCAGTTTTTTGAGATGCGAAAGAAATTTTGTTTGTGGATTACTTGCAAAC
This sequence comes from Anastrepha fraterculus, assembly GCA_037575425.1. NCBI lineage: Eukaryota > Metazoa > Arthropoda > Insecta > Diptera > Tephritidae > Anastrepha > Anastrepha fraterculus. Next base: position 94,200 of record JAYXIM010012302.1, on the reverse strand, counting down.
TGATAAAACAATAAATTCTGAATATTATTGAAGAGCTAAAGTAAAAAATTCGTGAAAAAGACCCAGTTTCCAAAAGAAAAAAATTATTTTTCATTAGGACAATGCACCGTGTTTTTTTCCGGAAGCAACAAGGCTTGTAGACCCTACTAAACCCTTCGACATGGTTAGACTAAAGGACGTGATAGAGCTGCTCAGCTAAAAAACGGTTGCAAAAAATCGCAAGCTAAATAAAAACAACAAACAACCATAAAAGTGAACTCAAAGCTAACGTTGGGCTAACATTAGGCAAGGTGATAGCTGATTCAAACATTATTTAATATCATAATGAACAATATAATATCTAGATCAAGTCAAAATGGCTGCATCTGTGTTCCGAATGACAACCGGCGCAGACGACGCAGTTCTTATTGCTGAGAATGAAGACGGGCTACAGAGACTTTCCTTCAAATTTGAGCAAGTTGCGGAAGTGTATAGCATGCAAATATCTGCTGAAACCAAGCCAAACCAAAGCAGGCGGTAAATAAAGCAGCATCGCTATCTGGCTGCCTGAGAACTGCTGTATGGAGAAACAAGCATATGAGGAGCGGAAGAAAAGTAGGAATACAGAAGACATGCATTCGACCAATTCTCACGTACGAGTATGCTGCAGAGACAAGACCGCCAAAAAACTGGCATGACAATATAACTGTTATTGTAAACTGGATCAAACCCTAAATTAAACGATGAAGAAGAAGAATTCCGCTCCGAATTTGCCTTACAACAATGTATTGCAGCTTGATTGGCTGCTGGCGTTTACAATTTAGATATACAGTTTAAACACAATTTCCATCAAACACGCAGTAGAAACAATTGACAATTCTCTCAAGCCCAAAGCCTGCAAACACAGCGTTTGACTTTGGTAGAAACGTAGGTATTATAAGTTGACATGCTTAGGATTTCACTTAATTTTGGAATTCCACTCATGTCAACATTTTGTAACCTCCCCTGGCATCTCCCAAGGGAGTATATTAAGTTATTTGCTTTTTTTATAATATTGTATTATTCATCAATTCTTCATTACATAAGAACGCCATACTAAAATATTTAATCCCATTTATGAGTCTACCGTTCGCCCGATTTCAATTAAACATCCACCGATTTGAAAGAAATAACTTCCTTTAGTACAGTTATGTTAACCCCGATATATAGGAGGCAGGACATCTGACACATAAATCAAAATATGAAAATCAATATATCTCTAAAACCTATCGAGCTAGGGATAGCAAAATACGCTTCCACAGTTGTTATGACCTTATCGTGGATGCTCCGAAAATTCGAATTCATGGATTTTAGCCTTTGTTAAAATGCTTTTGTGACACGATGCATTGTCCTGATGAGAAATAATTTGTTTCTTTTGGAAATTGAATCTTTTTTCGCGATTTTTTTCGTTCAGCTGGTCTAAAAAGTTACAATAATATTCAGAATTTAGCCAGTCTGCAAGTAATCCACACAAAAATTCCGATTGGCCGCTTTCGGGTTACGAACTCATTTCGGAGCCGAAGAACCAGCTTCACATCTCTTTTAAGCCTCTTGCTTTGATTTAGGACCATGGTGATAGATCCAAGTCTCATCCATAGAGGAGAATCGACGCAAAAGGTCCACTTGTTGCTATTTTTTGACTAAACGCTTAAATTATAATATTATACACACTTTTCGATTAATCAAATTTCGAATATGATATACAGGGTGTCCGGTGGCAGAATTAGGTTTTAAATTTAAAGTTTCTGCCAAACCGTTAAACGTTAGCTTCGTTATTCGTGCGGGTTATTTAGTCACGATGCCGCAGTGTGCAATTTGTTCAAGTTACAATATTCAATCCACCAGTGAAGATTTGATTCGCTCCGAGTAACAGATTCGGTGGAAAACAGCCTACGGCCGGGGACCAGCCGGATATTGAGAACAAATGAAAATATTGAACTTGACGCTAAAAGTTGCACGATAATCACCGTCAGTCCATGCGCAAACGAGCGGCTACCCTGGGACTTCCGAAAACTATTGTGCATGAAATATTGAGGATATTAGACTTCACCCCTCCAAATTCAAATCCTGCAAGCACTTACAATTTGGCTAACAATCTCTGGCAGACAATGTTTGAGCATTTTCGTAGGTAAAATATCTGTTATTGGTCAGAGCCCGCTATCATAACATAACAGCCACTTCACAGTCCCAAAACGATAGTTTGGTGCGCATTGTCAAATAGTGGAATAATTTCCCCATCTTTTTTTTTTAATCGTCGAGGACACACAAGACTTTAGCAAGATTGCGCCTCGCCCCACCCGACCAGAGGGACCATGGTGATACTGCGTATTTTCTTCCCTAATAAACTGAAAAGCGGACCATCCCAACAATAAAAAAATATCGTTCGTGAGGTTAAAGGCACTACGACATCACTTCTCCAGCGAGTTGTTGTTTCCAAGTAAGATCCATAAAAGTAATGAATGCTTTTATTGTATTCAGTGGGGTGGAGACTGTCACCGCCTCTGATAAGTCTAGTGTCGATCCTTTTCTTGCTAGCTCATCCGCTATCTCATACCCCGTATGTTCCTATGACCGGAGTAATTTCAAGCCAATGACTAAGCAATTCTAGCTCCCCTCTACACTGTAGGACTAGTTTGGATGAAATGGAGAGAAGGTAGCTACTCTTGCACCAACTTCCTTGTAGAGTTCTAGTGATTTGCATGCTTCTCTGATTGCTAAAATCCCTGCCTGGAACACGCTGGCATAGTCAGGAAATCAGATTGACTGAGATAGGTGGAGTAGCTCCGAATGGAAGCCAGCTCCCACACCACAGGTCATCTTAGAACCGTCGGTATATATTTCGATATCGTATCTTCCAATCACCTTCCCTTTGCTTCGTTCGGCTCTCGGAGGAAAACGTACCGTAAAGTCTTTCTTGAAGTTAAGGTCGGGGACTGTGTAGTCTGATCTGTTTTTGAGCAGCGAGGGTTCTTGTAGGAGGATCTTACTGTGATCGTACGACCTTGTTGTCCAGCTTCCTATGTCTCTGAGCCACCCCACACTGCAAGTAACGATTGTGTTAATGTGTAAATCATTGAGCGCTTCAGTAGCACTGGTGCTAGGCGTTCTTGTAGTTAAGATACACGCTGTTCTTTGTATCTTGTTCAGCTTAGTTTTGTTGTATTTCTTTTCTGTTGCAGCCACCACACTAGTGCCGCATATGTTAGTATTGACTCTACAATGGCTGTGTAGGACCAATTGGATAGTTTTGGTTGGAGACCCAATTTTTTACCCAACATTCTCTTACACGTGTAAAGGGCTATATTCGCTTTCTTTACCCTAGATCCTACGTTGGACTTCCAGCTGAGTTTGGGGTCTAGGATAACACCTAGGAATTTTGCCTGATGGGTTAGCGTGAGATTAACGCCGTTTAGTTTTGGGGGATTAAATTTTGGTACCTTGGTTTTCTTGGTGAATAGTATCAGTTCAGATTTTCTCGGGTTTGCACTTAAATCAGCGAGTAGTACGGAGTGCGGAGGCCAGATTTTAAAAGTGTAACCGACGTAACGGTCAACATTTAGAGAGCATAGTTAAAAAAATAAAACCCGCACTTGCCTTCTGCGTAATAGTTTTGAAATAAACTTTTATCAATAATAATTAATTTTTTAATTTAGCTTTCCATTTCTAATTGCGCCATCGGACACCTTGCATTTATTTGGAAACCGGCTCAAAAGCCCTTATTTAGTCGAATTAAACGTATTCAAAAAAATTTCCTGCTACAGGGTAATCGCTTGCATGGCTGACGTGGCATTTACTGTTAAAAGAAAGTTTGTGGATACTCTAAATACGATTTGCACAGGGTTATCTAAGCGCAGTTGTTAGTTACGACCTATTGGTAAATCCTCTCAAGACGGAGTTCGTCCTGTTCACGAGGAAATATAAAATACCCAGAGCTCACCTCTCTTCAATATGGGGCGCTTCGGCATCGTGAAATATGTAGATCCTCGACAGAAAGCTAGCGAAGAGGCCCAACAATGAGGAGAGAATAAGGAGGGCACAATCTCCTTGTATGGGTTCAGGGGCGCCATTGGGGTCTCTCGCCTATTATTTTAGCTTCATAATATTAAGGGTTGGTCTGCAAGGAGCTCCCCATCAGACTCAGCTCATGCTACCGAAACCTTGCAGTGCGTTTCAAGCAGAAGTAACCACAATCAAAAGAGCCACTAAACCATGCTGGGCCTGTCTGGTCGCCTGGAACTAGTGGCATGCAGTGGTTAAAGCTCCAGACTTGCCAAAACACTGCTATTCGGACAGCGACGGGTTGCCTCCTGATGTCCCCTCTTCTACACCTTCACAACAATGCTTCCAGTAAAGGAGCACAATAAACTACTCCACAAACAGTTTCTGCTTGGGTGCTACCGCAGGTTTCACCATTGCAGACACCTGCTTGAGCCAGAGCCTTGAGCCGCCTCCCAGACACGGCAGGGGACACCTTCTCAATTACACCGACGATATCAAGGACAAAACGAACAGACATCTACTGAACCAGACAATGTTTAGACAAACAATAAACGACATTCATCGGGAGACCATCACCACATTTTTAAGCTCCCACCGAATGCCGTAATCGGAGTTCAACCACCACCTACAGCAGATGAAGAGCTCCAGCTTCCGCGTGAGACTCGCGTAACACTGGCACGATGACGTTCTGGCTATTGTAGCAGGTTAAACTCCTCTCTATTCAGAATCGACCCCGCACGACACTAACCACCTTTTCACATTCCGCTTAAAACCTTCTCATCTAGCACCGCTCTCTCTCTGGACCAAACCTGTCGAAACAGCAAGTTTCTTGTGCCTACCTTTGGATGAGTTAGACGAAGGCGACAGGTGATATTCACTACACTGACAAGGCTTATATTGCTGTTACAACAACAAATCCACTGATTGACAGCTCACTTGTGTACTAAATGTTACCGAAGTAAATATCTTCTTCTTCTTCTTGATTGGGGTCTAAATGAGTAAATATCTATTCAGCGGTAATTAGGGCACTAAGCTCGATGATGGTGCGACCGAAATTGGTTGGGGAATATCTGACACCACTTTCGATCAACTTCGACTTTTTTGATATTAAGCCCATTTGGGTGCCCATTCATTGTCCGCGAGACTTGGCATTACTTCGGGTCAGCTGCATGGAGGATGAGGCGGAATCATTTCAGCAACTGCAATTCAGTCATCGTTCGGTCACAAGTGCATACGTTTTCCGGGGAAATGAACTTTTTTCACTATTCATGCCCTTATATAAATTCGTGGTTATATACAAAAGTCTCTGACATTAAAATTATTCAAAGCACTTTTTATCTATATATTAATACGGAGAGCAAAATTTTGTCGTACCTTTTTTTAGTATTTATAGTCAGAGAAAAAAGTTGAAACATATACCAATGGATAGCATATGTGGAAACGGTTTGCACAATGTATTAAAATAGATACATAAGTGAATAGGTGCAAGTAAAATTAATCAAACTATTTTACCTGTATTATGATATATCATGTTATAATATGTATCACGATATTATGTATATGTATCAGTATATAAAAGTTGATGAAACGAAACAACGGGAAACGTATATATTGTGAATCAATACTATTACAAATTTGATTCAAAAATTATGATGGTCATGGATTAATTAATGTTTGATTTTTATTATGGTTTTTTCAAAACAAATAAATTTTTTTTCCGTAATACATGAAATTAAATGTTTCCATCATGAAAAGTATGATATTTGAAATACACAAACATAGGATCGGTTAATATAGATAAAATGGGATATTTTTCACATTTAATTTTACTACATCTCTTCACATATATCATGTAAAAAGTTTCAACATAAGCTATCCATTTATATATGTTTCAACTCTTTTCTATGTCCATAAATGCTAAAAAAAGGTATGAGTAAATTTTGCTCTCCGTATTTATATAACGCCGAATAACGTCGAAATTTCGACGTATGGGCGATCCTAGTATGAATAAAATTTGAGAAATAGCTTTCAAAGGTTCACCAAGACTGTCTCGAAACTTTTCAACAACTAAATTTAATATGACATTACATACATTTGTGGGGTAGTGCATAGGTTCCTGTGAAAACTTTAATGAAATGGCTAGAGAAAACAAACCATTTTTTGAACTAAGAACATACTTTTATTGAAGATCGGGTTGAATGTTAAAATGTTTAATTGTTAAGTCAAACATTACAGTTTTTAAAAAGTACACCCTCCTTCATGGGACGTATACCATGTGGAGTGGCAAATCTTTACAACGCAGCATATTATAAATTGTGTATATATGTATATACTTATATAATATATAATATGTAGATATGCAGACCGTATTTAAGCTTGTCAATCTGGTTTTTTCAGTATCTTTTTCAGTCTACTTTCCATATTTTTGCACTGATTTTCCGCTTTCAAAGCTCTATCTTCTAGGACTTTTAAATTTGTTGTATACTCTTCTGCCTGTTTTTTATAATCACGTTCCAGTGCGGTAAATAATCTGCGATATTTGCGATTTTCCTCACGCAGTTTTAAGTTTTCTCGATGTAGGTTTTCTCTGTAAATAAAGCATAAAGTTTTAAATTCATAAATATTCATATATGAACGATTGAGAATCGGATTCCTCATGATTTGTTTATGTCATATGCAAAATGTTACATGAAAAAATTGGTGTAAAAAATGCTCAACCGAAAAAATACGAGAGAGAAATATAAATAGTTTCTTGCATGTCTCTTCACAATAAAAATGGTAATTGAAGTTCATAATTTGGCTTATAAGTATTATTAATTTTCTTTTTTTTTGCAGCCAATACTTATGTATTTATCGGGGTTGAAAGGAAAAAAAAAAACAATGTTTATAAACAAAATTTATGTATTGGAAACGAAAAACACAAAACAAAGCGTTGTTGTTGTTGTGCTATTTAAATTGTTTTGTTCTTGAGATAATTTGGGAAGCCGCATTAGAGACAATCTTTATCGACTATAAATCTTTGTCCTTTTGGTAGCGTAATCATATTTGAAGATGAACGTCGTATTAACTTCTAAGGGATTTTTGTCTGCATTCCATTAATCCTATCTCAAGCGACAGTTTACTAACCAAAGGAAGTATTACTGAGTGCACCTTCACATTTACGAGTATACATAAGTATGACTAATTCTGGTAAACTAACAAAATCTGTAACTTGCAAATATGACCCACTCGTTTTCCTCCCTATGATGTCCAAAAGATTTGAAAAAATAAATAGTTAACTGTTTGATAACTGGGAAATGAAATTGCTGACGAGCTTGCCATGAAGGGGACTGAAATGGTTCAGAGATATCCTAACCGGTTATCGGCATCCCCCTGACTATTGTTAAAGTGAGTTTGCAATTTCTCAGGAAAGTGCAGAAAAGATGAAGGTCCATTGTTTCATGCACTATTTCGAAAACCCTGTGGCCCCAGTACAATAGACCTAGGACTCAGAAAGTCCTGGGAACTTCACGCCATTCAATTTCCAAACTCGTAGCTGTGTTTACCGGTCATTGGACGATCAGCAAACACGCTGAAAAGCTAGGTTCACCATTTATCCCCCATTGTAGAAGTTGTGACGACCTTTTAGATAAGGATACTCTTGAGCACTTTCTCTGTAGATGTCCCGGTTTGGCAGCTGGTCGATTAAGGTCACTGGGTGCTCCTTTCTTCGACAGCCTGGAGCAGTGCGCCAACCTAAATCCCACCAATCTGCTCCGTTTCATTAACAGCTCTGACTGGCTGTAGATATCTGCCTGTTGGAGATCTCATAATGGTATCAAGTGGTACTTCAACCATTTTAACTACCTACCTATCTTGATGGCTATAATCGAAGAGAAAAATATCATTACGCCTTTACAATTCGGGATAAATAACTCAAAATGTCATTTCGCAATTGAAAATATAAATTAAACTGTTTTAGTGGCCTCCAAATATTTACTATTCCTATTTTTATTTCGTGGGCTCAAATAAAAATATTCAGCCAGCATTGCTTTATCGACGGTAATCAAATTCTTTTACCCGAATACTTTTTACACAAATCCTGACAAAGATTTGGATATTACACTACGCAAAACTACACTGTGAGAAATTAAGATTTTCATCCAAATATCTAAATTCATGCAAACCCTGAAATAGTGATAAAAGTTCTTGGTGGAATATAAATCCGGATCGTTTCGGTAACCCATAAACAACTATCGGTATCCACTAATCCCCGCTGATACTAACAAACTCCACTTTTAAACGTTCTACCACCGGAGCAACAACTCACAGTAGAGTTGAACTGCACTCATTGAGTTGTAGTAGCAGTAAGCAACTTTCTTTTTATGAATGCTGCTGAAGTAACAGTCCTTGGCCGTATATAAATCCAGGCCGATTTGGTAACTTAAAACTGAATACCGGGTGAACAATATCCAGTTTATGATAAACCTCTTTACTTGCTTCGTAAAGCCACCTCATCTTACAACTGCTTTCCTCTTGTTCGACTCAATCACACATTTCCTTTGATTACCAATACATGGCATCTAGACGGGGCTTAGTAACAACAACAGTAACGAACATTTAAGTGTCGTAGGCAGTGTGCATATACGAGGTGTGTTCAAAAAGTATCGCGAATTTTGTGTTATTTTCAAAAATGATTTATTTATTCATTAATATCTATTTCGTCCCCTTCAAAGTAATCCCCACGAGATATTATGCACTTGTGCCAACGTTTTTCCAATCTTCGAAGCACTTCAAAAAATATTTTTTTTTTCTTGTTCAGCTCCTCCTTCGATGCCGTCTTTATCTCGTCAATCGTAGCGTAGCGTCGGCCTTTCATGGGCCTCTTCAGTTTCGGGAACAAGAAAAAGTCACAGGGGGGCAGATCGGCCAGATCTGGGGAATACGGTGGCTATGGCATCATTAGTGTGTTGTTTTAGGCCAAAAAGTCGCGCACAAGCAACGATGTGTGAGCAGGGGCGTTATCGTGAAGCAAAAGCCAATTTTTGTTCTCCCACAAATCCGGGCGTTTCTGGCGAATTGCTTCGCGCACATTGCGCATAACTTGCCTGTGGCAAGAACTCATGATGCACAACACCCCTGCAATCGAAGAAAACGGTAAGCAAAACTTTTACATCCGACCGAACTTGGCGCGCTTTTTTCCGGTCTTGGTTCGTGCGGCAGCTTCTATTGAGATGATTGAGCTTTGATTTCCACGTCATTACCATAAACCCACCATTCGCCATCAGTTATGACCCTCTGGAGCAAATTTGGGTCGTCGCGGACAGAGCCCAACATCTCATTAGCCATGTTCACGCGATGTTGCTTTTGGTCGAAAGCAACATCGCGTGAACATGGCTAATGAGATGTTGGGCTCTGTCCGAGTCATACTGATGGCGAATGGTGGCAGTTTTGGTACGAATTTTGCGACGACCCGCCTCATGCCCAAATCATTGAAAAAAATCGATATGTCTAGGTCCTCAGCAACTTCTCTAACGGAGATTCGACGATTGGCCAATACCATTTTCTTCACTTCATCAATTTTATCGTCTGTTGTTGAAGTGCTCGGGCGTCCGGCACGCTTTTCGTCGGCCTTCGAAGAACATTTTGTACCACCGATAAACGTTGCTTTGGTCCAAAGTAGCTTTTCCGTATGACACAGTCAACATTCGGAATGCATCTGCGCACTTAATTTCGTTTTTTACACAAAATTTGATACAGGTTCTTTAATCCATCTTTTTGAATACGTAAAAATCGAAGACGAGCCGAAACGCGTGCACGCAAAGCAGCTGTCAACAATTAACTGATCATTCAAAATGGCCGAACATATTGAAGTTCGAATATACGTAACCTACGAAAATTCAAAATTCGCGATTCTTTTTGAACACACCTCGTATATATTATACATAATTGACGCGTATACCATTTTTGGGTATTTGGCCGAGCTTCTCCTCCTATTTGTGGTGCGCGTCTTGATGTTGTTCCACAAATGGAAAGACCTATAGTTTCAAGTCGACTCCGAACGGCAGATATTTTTATGAGGAGCTTTTTCATGACGGAAATACACTCGGAGGTTTGCTATTGCCTGTCAAGGGGGCGGCCGCTATTAGAAAAATTTTTTTTTTTTATTTTGGTGTTTCGAGATTCGAACCTACGTTCTCTCTGATTTCCGAGTTGTTGGGATGTTTTGACACATCCACCATATAATCCTGGCCTTGCACCATCTGACAAATCTTTGAATGGTATTATAAAAATTTCAATAATGATGATACTGCCAAATCGTACCTGTTCATTTTTTTCCTAATAAAAACCAGAAGTTTTATGAACGTGGGATTATGATGCTGCTGGAGATGGCAAAAGGTCATTGATCAAAATGGGCAATACATTACAGAATAGTTATTTAGTTCTATGAAAAAATTGTATTTGATTTTCTAAAAAAATCTGAAATTACTTAGTTGCCAACCCAATAGTTCAGAGTAGTTTCTTATTTCTTAAGCCTATTGGTTGCAATATTACAAGAAATTTCTGATTAATATTGATCCATTTTTTTTAAGTGTGTTCAAATAGGACTTTATGTATAACAGCATGAACATTCTCTATACATGTACGGCGAATGCTGCTGAAGTGACAGTCCTTGGCCGGATATAAATCCGGGTGGTTCCTGCTACGTAGAACCGACTGTAGTGGGAACGCATATTTGTATATACATATGTTTGAATAAGATCTTTAAAATGATTCAAGGGAGATTTTAAATGATTCATACAGTGAACCAAAAAAAACTGGGGCACTAATATTCAAAAAATTCAAATTTATATATATAAATAAAGAAATTATCCACAGATTTTTAAGAAATCATTTGCGTTGAATATGCCTCATTTTTAGTATCCAATATGCATAATTGCATTTTTTAATATTAAACTAACTCCGTTTATTTAAGTAATAACCTCAATAGTAAACATTTTTCTAAGTCTAACAAGAAGTGGGACACCCTAAATGTTTAGCATATTTTAGTAGACTATGGGTATTCCTTTATTTTTTTATAACTGATTTCACATTTCTCCCATTGACGTTTCAAGTTTTTAAGAATGAAGATGAATAAGAGTGATTTAAAAGAACTTATGGTGAAATACTATTCCGAAGGGAAAAATGTGCGTCAAATCGCGGAGATTATGAAAAACCTAAGTAGAAATACATATATTGAAAAAAAATAATGAAAATCATTCTTCTCTTAGAAAAAGTGGTAATCGAAGAGTTTCCAAAATTAACTTAAATGTTACCAATGTAAAAAAAAATGTTGCCCCATCCTGCTCAGAGCTCAGATCTCAATTTCTTTGAGCACTTGTAGGCCCACATTGAAAGCGAATAGCGCAAACGGCACATTAGTGATAAAAATTCCCTAAAATCAGCGATTGAAGAGGTATGGGAAAATATTCCAAAGATGTCACCCAAACTCTAGTAGACCCAATGCAACACCGTCTTCAAGCAGTGATTAGTGCAAAGCGATACAGCGATACTACTTAATTCATGAATTCTCCTGTATTTCCATATTTTAATTACTGTCCCACTTTATGTTTGAATTGTAAAATTAAGTTTTTGTTTTGTTGACTGCAAAATTCCAAATAAATTAAATAATATATTATAAATTTATATATGGTATGTGATGATTATAAATTTAAGTCACTTTTGTCCAGGAAAGTTACTGATTGGTTAAGAATTCGGTTAAGAATTTGAGTGCACAAAATTTTTTTCATTTATGTATGAATACAAATTTGCACTTTCAGTACAAAGTACTAGAACTACATTAAAAATTATAACTAAGTAAGTATTGTAGAAGCCGTTATCAATCGTCTGAAATATCTTTTTGTCACTTAGAAAGACACCAAACATCATTTTTTTTAACACCAAAAGCAGCAAGACACTGGTAAGGCTTTCTTTGTTTATTTTTTTTATTGCTTTTCGTGCTATTTGCTATTTTTAGGATCTTTCTACACGATGACAACGATAGGCATGCATTGGACGTTTAACTACTTACAATTCTGTTTTCAAACAATTCGCTGGTTCCACATTAATCATCACCTCTGAAAATTATAAAAATGTTAAATCGTTTAATTTTTATTTTTTTTAATAGTTTATTGTAAAAAGATTATTTCACAGCACAAAACTTAAAATAAAGGTAAAAAATATATAAAAATAGCTATGTATCAGGAAGTAAGGCTTTTAAATGTTGATAGTTTTAGAAAAATTTTAAAATTTTACCAAAATTTTGGAATTTTGAAATGTCTAGAAAGTTTCCAAACTTTCATATTTCACAACTCACTGTGACGATAATAGATATAAGACAGACGAAAACAGAATGACCAATTTCAATTAAAAACGTAAACAAATCCTATTGATATTTTTCTGAGGATACATTTTTTTAATAAATTATCATTAGCCTGTAAGAATCCCTTAAATTCTAAGCAATTCTGATTGTAACTGCACTTTGTAGTTAATAGTTCAGTATGAGCTTTACGACGACATAGACATAACGCAGCGAATAAAGATCCAGGGGCTTCGTTGGCTGGGTCATGCCGTCCGAATGGATACAAACGCTCCGGTTCTGAAAGTATTTGATACGGTACCAGCTGGTGGTAGCAGAGGAAGAGGAATACCTCCTCCGCGTTGGATAGATCAGGTGGAGAAGGACTGGGCTTCACTTGGTGTGTTCAACTGGCACCAGTTAAACTCGGCCAAAAGAGCGTAAGCGGTTATAGCACCAATTAAGAAGAAGTTAATAGTGGTATTATATAGTGAGATTATACAGGGTGAACGATATGAAGTGTTACCTAACACCATAACTTTTTTGTGTGAATTTAGTTTTTATTGATTTCAAAGACAAAATTGTTCAAAAATGATTACAATTTTAACATAGGTATATTCACTTGAGCTCGATATGACCACCTTTTGCCTTGACTATAGCCTTCAAACGGTAAAAAAATTAGTTGCATGCTGCACGAATGTGATCTTGAGGTATTTTGGCCCATTCTCGTACAATCACTTTTTTCAGCGCATCCATACTGGCATATTTTTTAGTCCTCCCCTTGCTCTCCAAAATGAACCAGATGGAATAGTCCAACGGATTTGCGTCTGGCGAATTTGAAAGCCATTGTGTGGACGAAATGAAGTGTGGAACATGATTTGTTAACCATTCTTGGTTCACACGAACTTTATGAGACGGTGCCGAGTCCTGTTGGAACGTCCATGGTCTACGACCGAAATGTTTGCGTGTCCACGGCTCTAAAGCAGCTTCTAAAACATTTTCCCGATTATAAGTCGCATTCACTTTGACACCAGGCTCGATAAAAACGATTGGAGAGCGTCCATCAGCGGTCACTGCGGCCCAAATAAATCATTACTTGCGATGGGAAATTGCTTCGAGTGGCCATACGTAGGCTCAAATTCTTATATGAGGGTTCGGTCAAGTAAACACGATCGTTTTGAGTGTTTATGAACTGCTCAATTGGGAAATTTTTTTCATCAGAAAACACAATGTTAGGAAATTCGCCACGTTTGTGCAAGCGCAACAACTCCTTTGCTCTTTCGCACCGAACTTTTTTTGCTGGGGTGAAAGATCGTGTGCTTTTTAGAACTTGTAAGCCTTGACCTTGAGCTCATTTTTCAATATGCGTCGAATGCTGTCTTGCGACATTTTCAGTTCTTTGGGCATTTTTCTTCCACTTCGACGTGGATTTCGATCAAGTCGAGCCTTCACTTTCCGAACCATTTCCGGCGTTGTTGCGGTTTTTTTTTGGTCCACCTCCATAGCGTTTTGCAATGCTACCAGTATCATTGTAACGTTTTATAGTGCGATACACAAACATTTTATTCACTTTGAGGTTACTGAGCTCACGAACAATGGTGATTTTGTGTGGTGTGATTTTCCAACTTTCAATTGAGACTTTTATGGTGTTCATATGTTACCCCCGCTCTTTTTATGGGAGCGTTCGATCCAGGTAAGCAAGGAGTGAATCGGACTGGTTTTATCTCTAATGTGTATATCTATCTTCCTATCTATTTTCAGTTAACTTTTCTTTGTTCATGCATTCATCTAATTTTCACCAGTTAAATAATTTTTGGCATACCGAACTTCATCGAACAATTCACTGTTGTTAATATATGATTCCTTTTTACCATTACGGATTTTAAACTTATTCCAAATTTTTTTAAGTATGGCACTTCCTGAAACAAGGGCATGTGAAAGATTGTGGTTAGTATCGGGGTGCCTTCACATGCTGGACATATGTTTGGTATGTCGGGGCCAATTCTGGATAGGTATGAGTTTAACCTGCTACAATATGCAAAACGAAATTGTGCCAAGGCTACGCGAGTCTCTCGGGGTAGCTGGAGCTCTTCATCTACTGTGGGTGAGAGCCGATTCTAAGATACCGGAATGGCACGAGTTTTTCCCCGACCAAGGGACATTTTCCGAATTTATCATAGAAAAAAATTAGTGGGTCAGGCGCATCAAACACAGCCTTTATATATGAAACGCCCTCTGTGCCCATTACGGGAAGCACAGGGGCTAATTGTCACCCTAGCTGCCCACCCCAAGTTCTTTGTATTGTTCATTAATTAAAATACCTTGGAATGGATCTGTGCCTTCAAGTACTGCTGGGTTTTCGAACAGCGTTTCATATTCATACATTACTGTACCCTCTAACGATGATCCATCTTCGTACGGAGTGGTATCCTGAGACGTTATGCTTAGTTCATCCTGCTCCTGAAGTAGTTCTTCTTCCTTTACTATGTTTGTATGTGCTCGCTGCTTCAAGTCGTTGACGTTTTGGGGTATGTAAATTTCGGTCATAAATAGTTGGCACAGCGTCTCGTTTTAGATATAGTTTCTTGCTGAAACCTAAAACACAAAAACAAATTTACATTTTCACAATTTTCATATGACAAAATGAAGTCTTACCCATTTCATACTTTAAGCCGTTTTCAAAGTCTTCCCTTATAAAGTGGTACATACAGATATAGGAAGTCGTTATGTTGACATCCTTACTTTGTCGACAAAATTGTTTCCACTTTTGAGCGAGCGCCTCATCAGTTGGGAATGTGAAAAAACTGCAATCCGATGTTTTGCCTCCGTTGTCACTCCCACAATTTCGAACCGCACATCTCATTTTTCGATGTTATAAAATTTGTTTTTTGTTTAATATTTTAAAAATTTTCGATTTTATAAACAATAACAGCGAATATCAGAGCCCAGCCGAATATAATATCGCTTTGTATCCAAACAAACTGTTTCCCATAGATAATCTGTTTCCATCAGCAGAAACCTATTGGTATGACGTTGCCACATAGCTAGATTTATTGAATTGTCGGCCAAGCCTAATACTCGTACAATTAATTGAGTGGTGTTTTAGGCAACTGCTGGTGCCTTTGACGATGTGTGAGAATGACAGAAACAAATTTTTAAGTTATAGTGAATATTTTAAGAGTTTCTCTTAAATTATTCCATTCAATTAGATTAGAGTTGCGCGCACAGATTTGATGGGCGCTACATTATTTTATTTGGAACCTGTCGTCTCTTTTAAACCTCACGATTTTCAGGCATAAAGCTGCAATTAATGGTGACGCTATGCCGTCAGAGCCCATGAATAAACAAACAAGAGGAAGAATTACTTGTTTATGAAGAGGAAGCAGAGAACATTAATGTATAAGGAAGTCTCACAGAAAAAACGTTCTCTGGAGGAAGAGTCGGCGAAAGCAATGGAAAAAACCAAACACAAGAAATTATACGCGTACACACACACTTTCTTGCACGACGCCTTCCGCATAAAACTCAAAAAACTGCATTTGGAGGAATTATATTAATTGAAGCCTTTTCTCAACTCTTCTGATTAATTCGAATGGGCACCACTGTAAGCAATTACTGGTGCCGCATCATAACACCATAGCCGTGTGTAGCTATTGAATTTTGGTTTCCCCCGTAACCGTAAGCAGCAAATACTGTAAAATACTTGACATTTGTTTTAATATTTGGGATACAAATTTGAATATTAGAAATCAACGACGAAAAATTAAATGACTAATTGGAAAACTATCCGTGTTTTTATGACAATATGAAAATCTTGTAATTAATTCCACTTCAATAGGTTACGGTGAGACTAATCGACAAATGTTATGTTGCGGCTATGGCGTTAATGCTACGACACTACTAATTGGAGTTTAAAGCGTTTCATAATGTGCTGAACTGTTGACGAAATTTAGTGTACAAAACTATAGCTTTCATTTTCATTTCGTTGAAACTTGCGCCGGGAATAGCGGTACTTTTAACTCTATAGCTAAATACACACCAGGCAACCGTTGCAGCAACTCGGCCATGTTGAAGCAACCGTTGCCTCGTGTGTAGCTGTGTTGCCAAATGATTTTCGTGTTGCTGCAACCGTTGCCTGAAATATCAAATAAATTTGATTTTTGGGATAGGTTGCTGCAACCGTTGCTTCGTGTGTATCATTGTTTACTGCTTTTACTTGTTCAGTTCGTTGAACACAAGCAAAGAAGAAGGTTCGTGCGTAGTAAAATAAAGTGAAAAAGGAAAAAATGGCAATTGAAAATAATGAAAATTATGTTAATTTTATTAACGAATATAAAAATTTGAGAGAGCTGTGGGATATAAGTAGTGAAAAATATAAAAATAAAAATTTTAGAAAAAAAGCATACGAACAATTAAAAAATGAATACAATAAAATTGATAAAAATTTCAAGTCCGCAAAAGCGTTTCCTGTTGCAAGATACCGCAAAGTTATTGCCAGTCTAATTTCTGCTGATATTGCCTCTCTCATTATGGTATCTTTTTTCGTTATTTTGGCCTTTACGAAGTCCAACAATTTTCTAAACAGGGCTTCGTCCATCCTCATGTAATATTTATAGTCCGCTGGCTCATTTTCCTTCAGTTCTTTCAACAGCCTCTCGTTCGAAAATTCGATTTTTTTTAAAAACCAATTTTTGGACCAAATTTTCTTTCTCTTCTTTTGTTGCATCTCTTCTTCCTCATTTTCGTAAAAAAAATCGTCAATTATAATAAGAGAAGTAATTTTTCGTATTTCGTCGATCATTTAAAAAATTTAATTTTACGTATCTTCCGCTTGTACCTTTCCTGCACCACAGTTATACACAATACTGAGATTGAAGCAACGGTCGCAACGTGTTTCTTAAACAAAGGCAACACGTTGCTGCAACCGTTGCTTCAACGGTTGCCTGGTGTGTATTTAGCTTATGATTTAAGCTGTGGGATGAGTTCTCTGTATGTTTTTGCTTTTTGCATTACATTGAAATAAGTGATCACTTTTTTGAACTTCATATTAACAAATGAAATAAAGCAAAATAAATAAGAAGTCTGCATACTCGGTTTTTGCATTTCCGCAATATATTGTGAAATATAAAACACTTTACAAACAAATCGTATTTATTTCAAATAATATGTGAATGACTGTAGCATTGCTTTTGTAGAATAGTGCACAGCTTCATGAGAAAAATTAAATTAGTTGTAGAAAACAAACTACGTATTATATATAAATTTGTACCAAAAACATACTTTTAATGAAGATCAGGCTGAATGTTAATATAGAGTTTTTCAGTAAGAGCGCTTCAACTTTTGAACTTTTTTGAATAAAACACAAACGGTTTGACTTTTTTAACTAATTTTTTTTTTATTATCGAGTTTGAACATATACATTTAAGGTACTTGACCACCTTATAAGTTTCAAAAAATTAAATTTTTTTTTTTTACATTTTTTCAATCCTTATACTTTTAAAAATCATCACCTGAAACTGTTTTTTTAAATTCGAATTCTAACAAAGTGAAATCAGTGAAAATGTGCAGGCGCATCCTGCACTCATTACTTGCTGACTCAGCGGAAAGAAAATAGCAAGTTTTAACTTTAAACGCGTTTTTCCAGTAATTACTTTTTTTCGAATGGCGGACACTTTATCTCCGAAACTGCTTAGCCGATTTTAATGATTTTGGTCTTGTTTTATTTGTTAAGATGTTTTGTATGCCAATTTACCACATTTTGCAAAAAAAAAGTTAATAAAGTATTGCTTTTTAAGCATAACATTGTGAAAAACAGGGGTGTTTTCTTAACTTTTTTCAAACATCCGCCATTTTTTTTATTATTTTTTTTTTTGTCAGTTTGTGGTAAATTCTCACGCAAGGAACTTTCCTTTTGAAAATTTTGTTTCTCTCTTTTGTTTTAGAATTACCATTTCTACGATTAACTGTCCGCCGCAAGACATGATTTTCTTCAGGCCTCGACTTTGGCGCCTCCTGGATATATGTTAAAAAAAGAAATTTTAATAAATCAATTTTTTTTTGTATTATATAAGCTCTAAATAAAAATTAAAAAAAAAAAATTATTTTAATATATTATACAGAACATGAAAAAAAAATTATTGAATATGTTGTACTTTTTAGCTTTCCAAGGTGGTCAAGTACCTTAAGTATGAAATTCGATTTCTTTTGCATGACCGCGTGCACGTTTTACGAAGTCCAATCGTTGAACCCAATTTTTGACCACTCTTTTGCATAAATCGGCCGAAATTCCAGCAATTTCGCGTTCAATATTGGCTCTGAGCTCACAAATCGTCGCCGGCTTGTTACTGTAGATCAATGACTTCACATAACCCCAAAACGGGACGGCTTGTTAAATGGACCGTAAAATGGCCGTAATGCTCTTAAAGTAGCAGCAACAGAACGATTATTTTCATAAAAAATTTGCACGATTTGCAATCGTTGCTCAAGTATGTAGCGTTCCATGATGAAATGTATACTAATGAAGTTTACAAATGACAAGCGAAAAATATCAAATATTGCGTCGTTCGCCCTCCCTATCGGAAAAAAGTTGAAGCGCACCTATTGAATAACCCTATATTAATATTAAAGTTTTTATAAAACATACGCTCCTTCATACAACTTTCTTATGACTATCCCATAGGGAGTGGCAAATCTTTACAATGCAGCTATTTGTAAATGCTTATGTATGTGCATTAGATTTTCAAATAAAATCACTTTTTAAGTTGGCAATCTGTCCTTTTCAAACGAAATTTTCAGTTTATTAGCCATATTTCTGCACTCATTTTCTGCTGCCAATGCTCTATCTTCTAGGACTTTTAAATGGGCAGAATACTCTGCTATCTGTTTTTTATAATCACGTTCCAGTGTGGCAAATAATCTGCGATATGTGCGATTTTCCTCTCTTATTTTTAAGTTTTCTCGACGTAGCGTTTCTCTGCAAATAAAGCACAAAGTATTAAATTCACAAATATAACTGATTGATTCCTCATGATTTGTTTTTGTTATTTACTGTAAGAAAATACTTAGCGATACTTATTGATCGACGTTGAAATAAAAAAAAACAATGTTTATAATCCAAATTTATGTATTGAAAATTAAAAACAAAAAAAAATATGGATGTCGTGCTATTTCAATCGCTCTTATTCTAAAATTATCACATTGTCCTGAAATAATTTGGGAAGCCGCTTTAGTGATAATCTGTATCCGACTATGAATTTGAATCGTTTTGATAGCGTAGACGAAACGACATATTATCTTATAGGAGACCAGAGAGACTTTTTCTAGTGGTTGGTGAGCTTCGAGAGCAGAAGTTGAAAAACGTTCACCCTTTCCACCCTGCGGTACACCCTGCTTTATTCTACTCTGTTTTAGGATTTTATCTTTAAAGATGGCTGACGAATACCTACTACAACTCAGATAGTTCGCGGACCATATCATCAGGCCCGGTGGGAGGGTCGACTGTTGAATACAATCTAGTAGTGTGGAGTGGTTGCCCGTATCGAAAACCTTCAAGAAGTCCAACGTTACTGGGTCAGTCCTTTCGCAGGGGCGGTTTCGTCCTAAGTGTTTATGGCGGTGAGTGCTGTGGTGGTACTGTGCACTGTGTGTGGGAGGGCTTCAAGTGTCTTCACTACTGGGAAAGGAGAATTATCAGACGATAGGACTCCCCTTGGTTGGCGGATTTCGCAGGTTTCAGTAGTGGGACTACTCCTCCAGCTTCCACTTGTAAGGAGAGAGAGTGATCATGTAACAGTTGAGGACCTTTGTGAGATATCCTATTCTAAATGGACCGATGTTTTTCAGCACCAGCATGTTAAGTCCACCAGGGCCAATGGCTTTAGAAGCTTTTGATATTTTGACGACTACCTAAACTTCATCGCTGGAGAAAGTAAGTAGCGCACAGTTATTCGGCAGTGAGTGTAACCGTCAGTTAGTGTAGCCGACGCTTGGACCTATCGACCGGAGAATGCAATCACTAAAGGTGATTGCCACCTAGTCGTTGGGCTTCATCGAGTTCAATAGGGACCTTACGGAGGGCCAGGGCTTAATCACACCAGAGGTGAAGCTACAGGTCTTCAGGTGCTCTGCCTATTGAGACCCGGCTGGAAAATTGGAACATAATCCCTGGATCATTCTAGCTGGAATGAAGTGAACCCCAGCAGCGATGATTACCTTGCGGAATGCGCGTTCGCCTACGCGTATATCAGTGGGGATGGGAAGAGCAGCGAATGTGTCCTTTGGTGAATTTTGCACAGCCGGCCCAATTATCTATATTAAGTTAATGTAGGATAACTGAATCACGGAAACAAATCGAGACTATAATGAGTAAATGGTCCGATACCAGAAATATCATATGTCGTCAGGTTACGCTATTGATCAAACCTGCCCTATCAATTGTTAGGACAGGCGAGCTGCTGCGTCATCGTTTAATGTACTTAATGTCGAATCGTCTATATGGTCGTTAAGTAGTCCCCTACGAGCGTCTGGCAAGTTTGAATGCGAGAGATCGTGGGCGGCATTGAAGTCTCCTATAAGCAATCGGTTTTCACCGCACCAATTTCAGGGTGATATTCACCCAGGCAGCAAATGTGGATGTTGAATATATCGAGCCCGGCATCGCTTCACCGGACAGCTTTTCTCTGACATTCCAAGGTACTATCCCAAAGGTCGATGTCTTTATCGACGCGACGATACTGCACTATCGTGAAAAGTTTTTTAACGGTGGTCTATGTATCAGACTGTACCAATAGGTACATATGTACCATGTATGTATGTATATATATAAATAATTTTGTTTCAGTTTATGTACATATGCTTGAATATACATTTAAAAGCTAATTTTCAACAGGAAAGCTATTGATTGGTAAAAGGACGTTCTCACTACAGTCGGTTCTACGTAACCGGAACGACCCGGATATATATCCGGACAAGCACTGTCATTTCAATCGCATCCCTCGTATATGCATTCGTAAAACGAATTCGGTAGAGAATTTTTGTACCATATAATCATTTGCATTCATGTATGAATACAAATTTGCAATCATATTATTCATTATAAAGTGAGTATTCTGTTAATCGTTTTTGATTGCATGAAATATTTATCGTCCTGAAGGAAGACGCTAAAAATAATTGTTTTCGAAAATCTATTTTAAAAAAGCAGCAAAGTGCTAAAGCCTTTGTTTAATTGATTTCCCTGTAATAAATACTATTTCGAATATTTCAACATGTCGATGACGATATGCTTGCTTTTGACATTTAACTACTTACAATTCTGTTTTCAAATAATTAATGGGTTCCTCTTTAATCATCACCTCTGAAAATCATAACGATGTAAATGACTTCTTGCATTGTTATTAATTATTATACCTTCGAATGGATCTTTGATTTCAATTACTGGTGGCGCTTTGAAATTCGTTTCTTGCTTTACTAAATGTGTATTTACTCGCAGCTTGCGTTGTCTATGACGTCGTGGTCTTTTGAACACCGTTTTACATTCAAACATCTCTGCACACGCTAACGATGATCCATCTTCAAACGGGGTGGGATCCTGAGACGTTATGCTTTGTTCATCCTGCTCCTGAAGTAGTTCTTCTTGCCTTGCTAAATGTGTATTTGCTCGCTGCTCGCGTTGTCTACAACGTGGTGGTTTTTTGAACACCGTTTTACATTCAAACATCTCTGCACACTCTAACGATGATCCATCTTCAAACGGGGTGGGATCCTGAGACGTTATGCTTTGTTCATCCTGCTCCTGAAGTAGTTCTTCTTGCTTTACTAAATGACTATTTGCTTGCTGGTCACGTTGTTTACAACATGGTGGTCTTTTGAACACCGTTTTACATTCAAACATCTCTGCACACTCTAACCATGATCCATCTTCAAACGGAGAGGTATCCTGAGCTGTTATGCTTAGTACATCCTGCGCCTGAAGTAGTTCTTCTTGCTTTACTAAAAGAGTACTTGCTTGCTGCTCACGTTGACTACAGCGTTTTGGAATGTTTAAATTTGGGCCATAAATAGTTGGCACAACGCCTCGTTTTAGATACAGTTTCTTGCTGAAACCTAAAACACATTGATAAATTTACATTTTCACAATTTTCATAGGAAAAAATGAAGTCTTACCCATTTCAAACTTTAGACGGTTTTCAAAGTCGTCCCTTATAAAGTGGTACATACAGATATAGGAAGTCCTTATGTTAAAATCCTGAGTTCGTTGACAAAATTGTTTCCACTTTTGAGCGAGCGCCTCATTAGATGGGAATGAAAAAAAACTGATATCCGATGCTTTATTTCCATTGCCCTTTCTACAGCTTTGAACCGCACATCTCATTTTTCGATTTTATACAGTTTTTTTTTAGAAACGGTAATAATAACAATGAACATCTAAACTATTTCTATTTGCAGAATCCTACTTCTATGACGTAGCCACCTAATAATTGATAGCTAAATTTATAAAGTTGTCGGGAAGCGCATACAATTTATTGAATGGTGGCTTAGGAAATTACCGTTGCATATGTGTGAGCTTGAAATAAATTTTAGTTTCATTTAAGCTATGCAATAATACAATATTTTAAATTATTTTAAATGACTTAAATGTTTTTTCTTTTAATTCTTTCAATATGTAAGTAAAAAGTGGCATCTCTTGAATGTTATATCGTTTACGATATTACAAAGTATTCAAACATCTGGTTTTGACAGCCGGTAAACAGTAAGGGTAAACTTAATCAATTATATATATATATATATATATATTTTATACTCGCGGTGTACATTCTTGCTTTCGCATTTCTGCTAATTAATACATTTAATAAATATAAGTAAATAATGTCTAATATTGTGCAGTACATAATTGTGCGTAGTGATTTAAAATCGACTTTGTCATGGCCGTTGGGTGCATTGATAGCGCAGTGCTGCCACGCGACAGGTGAGCGATGATTACAATTTTTGTTTCCAATGAATAAATTTAAATTTTAACATACATATGTATGTAAATGAAACAAAATAATGATCACTGTCGGTTTAGGATAAATTGACTTCTGTGTTGAAATGACGTGCTAAGTCTTTTCGTAGTAATGCAAGAATTTCTAGTGCAAATGCTGTATGTTGCAGCGCTCCATTTCGTAAGGAAATATCTACAATTTCTACAATTCTTAATTTGCAATTATATTACAGCCGCTGTAATCCATTTGCATGCCGATGATGAAGATACAAAGGCGTATTTATGTGATTTGGATAATATGCATAAAGTCGTATTAGAGGTAAGCAAAGACTAGATTTAATATTTTATATATGTATGTACATAAGATATTATTAATACCTTATATTTGAATTATCACAGGCTAAGGATGAAGCGGCGCTAGTGAAAGTAGCAGAAAAATTGAAAGAAAATGATATTAAACATAAAATGTGGATTGAACAACCAGAAAATATACCAACCTGTATAGCAATTAAGCCATATGTTAAGGACAATGTACATAAATTTGTTAAACATCTCAAATTGCTTAAGTAGTAGTAAATAGATCTGAAATGCCTAGAATTCCCAATAAAGTTTTTACTAGTTCAATTCTTCAATTTAAAATACGCATTGATATTTAAAAATAAAAACTTCAAATGCTCAATACGGAATAATTCGTTATAAATTAATAAAATAAAAATATATAATAATAATCCGTTCTTTTCTAAGTAAGTTTTATTAATCATTTCAAAGGTTACATAATTCTTACAACTAAGGTAACAAATATAATATGAGCTTAATCTAATAGGGAGAGTCTAAATGTAAATTTCTGTTATGTAAGAAATAAAAATAGATTGGTTTAGATAATGCCATTAAAGAAAAGATCAGTTAGTGTGAGAATATATGTAAGTAGGAGAAGTAAGGAGAGAATGAGTAAGGAAGTGTTATGTTGGTAGTGGGAGCATGGGGATGTGACTATATAGTAATGATGATAGAATGCACGGTTGCGCATTCCGAATTCGCTGTGTCGGTAAGAGCACATGAATAAACAAACAAAATGAAGCGGAATTACTTGTTTGCGAAGAGGAAGAGTAGGCGAAAGCAGTGAAAACAACCACACCCATACGTTTCCTCGACAGTCGGTTCTACGTTACCGAAACGACCCGGATTTATATCCGGCCAAGGACTGTCACTCCAGCAGCATTCCCCGTATGTGAGTACCACACCCATACTTTCTTGCCACAGCGTCTTACGCATAAAAACGTAAAAAAACTGCATTTGTAGGCTTTCTATTGATTTTACACGCGGCACACCGTTTTCATCAGTTTGCTTAGTTTAAGTCTCACAAATCACAATATCACCAAGCCATTCACAGAATTTTCACAAACATGTAATTTCTCCTATCCACGATACCACGGTATGCCATACTTGGAATGTAGTATAGACACGTCTGCATGTGTATACTCTGCTTTACTGAGTTTCTTGCTAACATTAGGGCTCTTCTTTTCGCCAAGCGTTAGCAGGTGGCGAATAGATCAAGCAACTGGTATAAATAAACATATCTTGGCAGCACTGGAATAGAGCTACCAAAAATTACATTTGTTTGTAAACTAGTGAGTTATATCCGTTTTATGAGGCGACGGATTTTGCTCGATAACTTGTTTTTGCTTTCTTACGCAAATTTTTCGTCAAGTGAGCCGAGCAGAGAAGTGGCGAATAGAAGAAGTCTTGTCTTAACATTAGCTGCCATTTCGTAGTTTGACAACGAATTTTCATTACTTCCGCTATTTGCATGCGCGAATACAGCAATCTGAGTTGATTGATATCATTTTAAAAATGAAATGTGGGCTGCCTGCAAGAGAAAGCGGGACAAGAAAAAACAAAAATGTGACAGATGTTAAGACACATTTATGTCTAGTAGTCCGATATTTAGTCTATCAGTGGTTCAGTTTCTAAAGACATCTTAACTTTCCAAATACTTTGCGAATTACGAAGAAATCATTGCCTTTTCTAATTTTTTTTCGGAAAATTGTCGTAATTAGTTGTCTAAATTAAACGGAAGCGTAAACCGGAAACAAATTAACAAACGCTGAATAATAACCAGAATATGTTAAATTTGAGTAATGGAAGCAAAAGACATATTGTGAAAGATTATTATGTCGAGGAGGTTGCTGAATACCTCGAGAATTGTTAATGAGACTAAATCGTCGTCTGAGGAACTATTCCACCTCCGTGAGCAGCACTTGCAGCTATCGAAGTAAACGCATTTCCTAAGAACTGTGAAGGTATCCTTCACTTTCGGTAGTTTATCTGTAAGAAAGGTAGTGCTTTTAAAAGTTGTAATATTTTAGGATTGAGTTCAAACTTTCTGAGAGACAGACTGTCAGCGCGCAAATGTAGTTTCCTTTAAAAATAATCTTCTAATGAGTTTTTGTTGTTGTTGTTATAGCAGCATGAACATTCCCCATACATGGACGGGGAATGCTGCTGGAGTAACAGTCCTTGGCCGGATATAAATCCGGGTCATTCTGGTAACGTAGAACCGACTGTCATGGGAATGTGAGTCATGTCTAATGAGTCGAAGGCTTTGTTATAGCTTGTGAAAATTAAAAAAAAAAAATCTTACGTTTAATTTATTTTTCCTAGTCCTGGCTGATATTTAAAGCAAATAATAATAATCAAATGCAAAGAACAAGAACAAAAAAAGGAGCCGCCAAAGTGAAACACGAATGCGTGGTGGAAGCTAGATAATTCTAGAGTTACTTAGAGGTGAATCACGTTCGGTAGGTACATAGCATAATTGAAATTCAAAATTGGAACAATTCTAAATGTTGGTAAACCGTTTAATTTAAACTTAAATTCTGCGTTCCCATGACAGTCAGTTCTACGTTACCGGAACGCCATGGATTTATATTCGGCCAAGGACTGTCACTCCAGCAGCATTCCCCGTACATGTAGGTATAAGGAATGTTCATGCTGCTACAACAACAACAACAACAACTAAAACTGAGCAAATCTCTAAATATAAAGGAACATTTTATTAACAAATTTAATAAAATATGTGATATGCCTAAAGCAAGTAAATAACAAAACGCTTTTTTATAAGCACAAAGATCTGTAAGCTATTAATTATCAAAATACTATATCATTTATTATTCATGGGGAGAAGAATTCAGATGGTGTGACGAACATCAGACCGTGCGGGTTTGAAGGGATCAGCTGATTTGCTGACGTAATAGCCTAGACAAGACGGTGGCGTTAAACGGGAATTATCTAAGGAATTAAGAGCAACTCATACGGGTTGACAACTAGACTCAATTCTCAAAATTTAAGTGTATTAGGGAATTTTCGATGTCAACATTGCCGAAAAATAACAGTTAAAATCTATTGTGAATGAAAAATAATAAACCTTTTAAAGAGAAAAACAAGAAATACTGAAAACAATCATTGCAGCATTAAAATTTTGGAACAATATGATGAGCACAACAGGAGTAAGTATTTTATAGCATTTTCGTTTTATTTTTCAGTTTAAAAATGGCCTTTTCTAATTTCAGAAATTTCATTATCAGGGCAGCTAATACCCCTACTTGTCACCTGCGATCCATCTTTTAACACGGTTAATTCGTACCGTGCTATATCGAAACCGTGTTATACGAAACCTTGAAATAATATAAATAAAGGCAATGTGTACCGTGTTACATCGAAATCAAATCTTAAGGTGTAAAATTTTATGATAGCTGAAATTTCCTCCCAAATACTATATAAATGAAAAAGGAAATTACCTTGAAGTTTTTATTAAGAAAACTTTATCAACTTCATTTACAAAGGACAAAACGCATATGTACTTTCACTTCTCAAAACGAAATGAGATATGTACTCAAAATTGGGACTCAATATGTAATAAAATAGACGCATAAAAGAGTAGAACGCTCAATTTGGTGTGTTGTTAAATACAAGTATGTTTACTTTTTATTTATTAATTTAATATATTTAAACTCTATTTATAAAAGTATTGTCCAAAAATCTAAATACTAAGAATGAACAATAAAAGTAGCTTTTATGTATATCGTTGTTACGCATTAGGCAAATACATACATGATAAAGTACATCTAGATTTATGCATTACAAGTAATATTAGATGTATATATATATATATATATGTATGTATGGCTGCATTTTATTTTAATTTAGTTTCATTTTACATAACTCATTTCAGTTTGGTCTACAGAATGGTAACTATTATTTAAGTTAATATCATTGTTTGTCGTTGCTAGACGACTAATCGTAAAATCGTATATTTTTTAACACAAAAACGGTGGTGAATAAGGTGAATTCTTGATAGTGTTTCATTGTGCTTTGTATGTATGTATTATTTTATGAAAGTATGAATGTACACTACATTTCACATACATATTCGATTCGGAGTAATTTTGGTACATACAAAATTTATTGAATAGTGTTAGTGTATTCTGTTATTTAGTTGGGACACCATTGCATTATTATCCATAGAATAAGCATAACTCTATAATTACACAGTTATGTATTTTCCATCGCATTAAAATTTCAATCGTATTTCGTTGAATTAGATAGTATAGTTACTAACACTAATACGTTGAGCTTAGTAGCTAGGTAGGTAGGTTTAGAGATTCATTTGGGCACCATTTAAAGCTGCACACTGGTTGACCTATATATTTAGATCAGCTTCCAATTTCACTTCCGTTCTTTTTTCCAAATGAAATGTGTTGTATTGAGTGGCATTTTCAATTTCGCGCAGGCCTCTGTATCGCATTTAATTCCTCCTTTAACCACTGTTGCCAATTTTCCTGTAAAATTATTTAAAAATAAAATTAGATTCGTTTTTGCAGTTGTAGAAAAATGCGAATACAGAATAGTTTGATGGTATTAAAAGATTGAAATCAAAGTGAAGCTTATAACGAAAATTATAAATGTAAAAAAGAAGAAGCAGAATAAGAAAAAAACAACGACACAAATAAAACAAGACATTGAAATAAAGTAAATAATAAATTAAAATAAAGAGACAAGTGCAATTAAAACCAAATAAAATTAAATAAAGTTAAACTAATTAAATAAGATGAAATTACATTTACTTAACTTTAATTAAACAAAACTCATTAAATTAACTAAACTGAATTTAATTTAATAAACTAAATTAGTGTAAATTAAAATAACAAAAAGTAAGAAATTTATTAAGAAATCAATAACTGATTTTGAATTTTGCAACTTTCAACCAATTAATAAATAAAACAAAATAAAGTTAAATAAAATAAATTACAGATTAAATTAAACTACATAAATAAAATTACTAAATAAACTAAAAATTTATTTAAGCAAAAATAATTAAATAAATTAAACAAACTTTAACTAATTTAATTCAGTAAAATTAGATAAAATTAAATTAAAGAAACTTAAAAAAAGCATAATAAAATATAAATTAAATAAAGTGTAGCAATTAAATTAAATTAAAAAAAATAAACTAAATTAAATTAAATTAAGTCAAGTGAAACTAAATTACAAATTACGCTAAAATATCTAAAAAAAAAATATAAAAAAAATGTGTAGGCCACTAAACAAACTAGTTTATATAATAAAGTAAAATAAAACGAAGTAAAATAAATTTAAATTAATTAAAATCAACTTAATTCAGTAAAGTTAGAGAAAATTAAATTAAAGTTACTGAAAAAACTAAATTGAACCGTGATAAACATAAATATAAACTTAATAAAGTGAACAAATTAAATAAAAAAAGAAATTAAATTAAGGCAAATTCTATTAAATTATATGAGCTAAATTAAGTAAAATGAACCTAAATTAATATAAATTGAATAAAGTGAATTAAATTGAAATAAATCAAATAAAGTGTACTAAAAATAAATTAAAACCAATCAAATTAAGTTATATTGTATTAAAATAAAAAAAAATTTAACTAAATTAATTAATGTGAAACTAAAGTAAATGAAAAATGAAAAAACTAAGTTAAATTGAAATAAATTAATTCAAGTAAAATGCATTTAATCAAAAATAAACTAAAACAAATTAAATTAAGTTAAACGGATTTAAATTGATCTAATTAAAATTAAATTTAATTAAAGTCTACTAAGTGAAAAATAAATTAAAACAAATTAGAAAAAATTAAATTGAAGTTACTGGAAAAACGAAACTGCACCGTGATAAATTAAATTTAAGATTAATAAATTAAGAAAATTCAATTAATTAAAACCAAATTAAGGCAAATTGTTTTAATTAAATTGATATAAGCTAAATTAAGTAAAATCTAAGCAAAATTAATCAAAGTGAAACTAAATTAAAAATAAATTAAACTCCAATAAATGAGAAATACATTAAATAAAAATAAATCAAAACAAATTTGAAGCAAAAATAAACTGCAACAAATTAAACTAATTTGAATTGATCTAATTAAAAGTAAATTAAATGAAATTAAATTAAACACTACTAAGTGAAAAATAAATTAAAACATTGTTTTTCTTTTTTGGCGGTGAGGTTGGGTTAAAAATGCCTTCGAACCATATACCTGTAGTAACCGTCGCTACTACGTGTGTGCTGATTCCACTAAAAATATTCCTCCTCTTCTCTTTGATAGATAAATTTAAATAAATTTCTCTTGGATAGATAAAATTAAATTGAAGTTACTGGAAAAACGAAACTGAACAGTGACAACCATTAAATAAAAATAAAACAAAAACAAATGAAATGAAATTAAATTAAATAAAATTGATCTAAAAATGTAAACGGGTGATTCTCCGCGTAGCGCAGAATTCCATGTCCCAGACGTTTTCAAATAAATAAATAGTATTTACAGTAATGAATCAAACGTGAAAAAGTAATTTCTGCATTTACAAACAAAAACCAGTAGTTATATCTATTAATAAAATAGAATTCTCTTCACAAGTGCAGTTTAAGCAGCCAAAACGTCACGGTGAAACCTGTCCCCAGTATCACTTATAAAATAAAAACCAATATTTTAGTGAAGTATAATAATCAGTATAACTGTTATTGACACTTTGGTATTGTGCAAGGTAGTAGAATTGAGAAATATAAAACACTTATTAAAAAAAAACTGTTAATGCTTTTTTTGATGATATTTCTTGTCCCCAGTTTTTTTGCGTCACGGTGAGGCCTATCAATAAAATTGGATTATTTACATAAAAATAAAATGTCAAATAAGTTTTTCTCTAGTAAAAGCAACATTTAACTTTGCTAACTTAATCCACTAAGGCAGACATTAATCTCATGATTGAATTTTTTGGTTTTTATACCTTGGAAGTAGCAAACCTGTATTGGGAATAACAGAATCGTCACGGTGACGCCTCCATATACAATATTTTGCAAGAAAATTAATAATTATTTATAATTAATCTTAAATAATGTGTAGTACTATTAGTCTAGTGAATATAAATGGCCTCAACATGAAAAAAATTAAAAATCGCCGACAATTTGTTTAAAAAATCAGTATTACATGTGCGTCACGGTGAAGCCTCTGCGCCACGGTGAAGCCGTCTTGCATTATGCCGTGAAGCCTTTATTGCAATTAATTACACGTGCTAGCTTTAGAGAATTCAGTAAACAAATAAAGAAAAAAAAGACAAGCCCTATTTAATTTTCCTACAAATCCAACAGCTTAATTTGGTAAAGAACGGTTGGTCAGTAGCTATATAGTATACACCAGCGTTTACAATTAAATTTAAAAAAACACAGAAATTATAAACATTTTGTCCCGCCCACTATGCATATTTCATTCTTGACCCGTAATCTTCAAGATTAAGTTTTGATTTTTATTTAATTGTAAAAAAAACAATAATAATATGAACCGAATTCTACGCTACCCATATGTGTTTAATAAAGTAAATTAAAAATAAATTAAATGAATTTGAAAAAAATAATTGAAATTGATTTAAGTAAAATTCAAACCAAATCAAATAAATAAATAATAAAAAGTTAACAAATCAATGAAAATATAGAAAGCTTCTGCTCCTCCTTTGATTTCAATCTTAAAATAAGTTAAATTACTGTTTCGAAATTATTAAATTTACTTTTTCGAAAGCTTTATACATCCGCAACCAATGGGAGTTAGTGCTGTGTGCTGTGTGCTGAATGCTGTTGACACTGTGAGCAGCTGCTTAAGCGACTGTGGCAATTGTCATAATTTGTAAGGTGTGTTAATTCGAACCATAACCCATTTTTATACATACAATTATGTTGTACAAAACGTTGTTTCAACTATGCGCATAAAACATTAGGCAATTAAGTGTTAGAACTAAAAAAAATACAATAAATAGGTAAAGCCTACAAATTCTTAGAGTCTACGAACAAACACAGAGCTTACGTACTGAAACAATTAAAAGTATTACATAAATTAATATTTTGTATTTTTTATCTACTAGGTTGTCATGGCCAAAATATGTTATTTTTTTATATATTTGTTTGTTTGTATAAGCAGCAAAGCGTTAGTTAGTTTATAAATTTATTGCTTAATGGTTATTACAAAGTGCTTAGGTGTGATCGAATATTTTGCTGATTCTGCATTTCATGTTTGATGTGCCATCTTTTCCGCATTTCTATTTGTTATTTAATCATTATTATGCAAATTCTCTGCATATTCATCGTATTCCTCTTCAGCCTCATTCTGCTCATCCTCCTCTTCCTCTGCCTCGTAGTCGCTGGTATTGCTTTCGGGCGCTGTCACATCGGGCAGATAATCTTTGTGTATGGGCGTGGAGATGACAGGCTCCTAGAGATGATTTTAATTAGTGTGCATGTGTGTGTGTGCGTACGGCATTAATTTGAACAGTGCAAATAAAAACTACCAATTGATAAGTGAGTTATGTGCTACGGTTGGTCTGTAGGCTAAACATGCAGTTTTTACGCTTTACTAATACTAGAAAGCCCGCCAAAAATTTTGAAAACCAACACCAACACAATTTATTTACTCGCTAAGTTACTTTGAATTAGAATTAATTTTGTTTATTTTTTTGTGTTATTGTACTTCTTATTTTCGACTTCATGCTAACCTTTGGTGGTCGCCAACCACAACCCGGCAATGGCAGGCCATCAGAACCCAGTGGACAAGGCGCGTCCAGTCCAGGTACACCCTGCTCACCCTTGTCACCGCGATCACCTTTGCGTCCGCGTTTGCCTGGCGGTCCAGCATCTCCACGTGAACCCTTCTCACCGCGCGGCCCCTCTTGGCCGGGTATGCCATCAGTGCCCTTTTATAGACGCGCATATTCCAAAAACAGTAGCCATAACGCATACAAATACATACATAGTTACAAATACCAATACACAGTTACACATTGAGACACGTTTGTGGGAGGGAGGTCAATAGCAATTCAAACATTTGTTTTACGTTTTACGGTTGATAATACACAAGTTTATACGTGTACAGTTAGTTCATTTTGTTTTCCAATAAGAGTACGTTTGTTTTGTTGTTGTACATAGTGCGGATGCAATAAAAATAAGAAAAAAAAAGAATAATATATAAGAATATTTTAAACGAGTATATGTACGTAGGTGACTTGTGCCCAAGGTCATGCAATTTGGAAAGAAATATTCAAAAAAGTGTACGTTCATTCACCATTAAAAAAGTAAAAGCACTAATTTCAGTTCTCACACGAAGATTTTGTACTTACCGGTAGTCCAGGATCGCCACGTTCACCCTTTTGTCCAGTTTCGCCTTGAGCACCCTGAGAAGAAAAAAATGTATTATAAAATATTTTTCTTCACAATTAATTTTCGAATTATTTATTTACCTTCATGCCATCTAGCCCCGGTGGACCCTATAAAAGTTGAAAACAATAGAAAAAAATTTATAAAATAATAAAAGTTCAAACATAAATGTCTATATACATATTTATATACAATACCATGTGTTTAGTCACGATAAGCTGTCCCGTTAGGTTGGAATTAGTAGTGTATTTTATATTACATATTATATTGGTGTTAGCAAAAATAGCAACTCAAACTAAAAATGAATAAGTCAAAGCAAAGAAGAAGAAACTAAACTGATAAAAAAATTCCAAAAAGGTGAAGGAAGCAGTGAATGGCAAAAAGAAATCATAAAAACAAATTTTCTTGTCAAGGAGCTCTTCGAAATTGTTTTAGGAAACGAAATTGCGTTCCCAGGAACTGTTATTAAAATTACACATCGGGAATTAGTGAGAGAGAGACTTGTGCTATATCCAAACAAGTGGTATCACAAGAGGCCTCCGAGCCTAAGAAACCTCTCTACAGTAATCGATTAGAGGTGGCATGTCATAATGCCGTAGTCATAACCGTAACCGTTCAGGCCAATTGAATTTCGAATTTTTCGCTGTAACCATAAACAGCTGACGCAGCAGAGAAAGCCGCGTAGATGGCATCCCTACTCTCCCGCGCTCCGTTTTCTTATACGGAGTTGGATTGTGGGCAAATGCGCTAAAGGCAAATCACCGGTGTAAGCTCCTAGCATCGGTACAACGAACGGCAGCTCTGAAAGTTGCGTACCGTATACCGAGTATAAGTGCCAGCTGTTTAAGTGATCAGCGGTTCAATGCCGATAGATTTACTAGCCGTTGAGAGGAAAACGTTGTGGAAGCATACGGCAGATGGGCGGCCAGATTAATAAAAGACGTCGCCACATGGTACAGCAGGAACTGCGGTGAAAATTTTATATAACCCAAATGCTTTCGGAAATATTTTTTCACATTAGGAAAATGCAAATACTCCACATGCATATACGGCGATACCGCCGAACATGACGCTGAACACTCATTCTTCCCATGCATGCGTTGGGGACAAGAACGTCGAACGTTGGAGAATGTAGGCGGTCCCATAACTATTGAAAATGTAATCGACAAGATGATAGCAGCGAGGAAACGTGGGAAATCATCAGTGGTTTCTTAGAAAAAATTCTCCGGATGAAAAAGCGGCACACAAGCATATACCTTGTAATGAGGATGATGGATGGCCACTCTGAAGCAATGCGAAGGCGGTGCCGAGGGGGAGGTGTTTAGTCTCCGTACATACTATTTCTGCGTCGGCAGCTTTGATGATGCGTTAGGCATTTTAAACCTCCTCATCCGCAAAAACAAAAAAAAAAAAAAAAAAAAAAATATGGCTATGGCACCAATAATAGGTGACAACAAATATTGTTATGGTTAAGATACGGTTAAGGTTATGGCGTTATTTTTATTGGAGCGCTTTTATATTCTTTAGGGACTGACTCAATGCAACTTAGAGATGAGTCGAATTCATTTTTACAAATTGTAGGTATCAATTATTATCAATTATTACCGAAACTGGAATTTGAAGAACATGACAACTGTCACTTTAAGGGGACTCGATGGTCTAGAATTTTCAAAAAATCGATTTTTTGTTTTTTCGATATTTCGAGAGTATGGTATCTTAAGGGCAGCCTGCTTTAGAGGCTTCAAAAAATCGATTTTTTTTTGCATAAATGTCTTCCCAAACTATCCACGAATGTGTCCTCAAAATTTCAGAAGCAAATTCAAATAGTTTCGGAGTTACAGAAGAAATTAAGAATATACTGTGAAATTTTCATGCGGATATTCTCAATATTTTAGCTTCTACCACGCTCCCCGCGCTCCTGTGCCTCGAACTTTAAACTCATTTGGAGTTTAGGAAAAACAAAAAAAACTATTCAGCCGAATCGTCTGAAATTTCAATATGTTGTTCACAACATCAATGGCTTTCGCCTGTACTAGAATCATATCATTATTTCAATTATTTCGTTTTGTTTTTTTTTTTTATTAAAAACTGAAAAATCCCGATTTTTAGAGTGTTCAATTCAAAACCGCGCCATTTTGTCAAATTCTTTTTTATTCTAGCACGGGTACGGTGGGCGATTAATAATTTGTTTGGTTTTTGTGTTTCAGAAAAATAGACGAGCCAAAATGAACAACACCGTCCAGGTCCAATTTTTCGGTAGGGTCAACTTCAGCGCCATTTTTAAGATTATAAAAATTAATTTTTTTTTCATTTTTGTATTAAAAGAAGTTAAATAAAAACACTAAAAAACTTTAATATCGGTTTTCATTTTTTTATTGTAAAAAAAATTCCTGAAAATACCCTAAATTTTCGAGCTCTAGACCACCGGGACTCCTTAAATTAAGAATATGTCGTGTAAAGAGACCGATTCGCAATAGTAATTGAAATAGTGCGCAATGTAATTGGCAATGCGCGTGGAAACATACTATTAGGGAAAGTTCTGTGCCTTTTTGTTGATTATTCAGTTGAAAGAGTGTCATTTATATAATATAAAATATGCATATGTATGTATGTAAGTGCACTTATCTGCTCCATGCAATAGCAATAAAAAGAGTTAATTGGTTATTTGTAAAAAACTCAGTATTCTCATTTTTTTTATTATTTTTGCAATGCACGAAGAAATTATTTGAAAATGTTCACATTAAATTCCATAAAACACTTTCACATTTCCAATGCAGCATAATTTGCATTCATTTATTTATATTAAATATTTATACTTTTTGTTTTTGTTAGTAATTGTTTTGGTTCTTTCTGTTGTTGTTTGCGTAAGTATGTATACATATATGCTTATGCTTTGTTGGCGCAATACAATTTAAAAAACAATTGGCAAAATTTTTACGCAAAATGCAATACATTCCAATGGCAACTTTGTTTTTCGTTTTATTTATTCTCTTTCAGTTTATATGCATGTATATATATGAGTGTGTAGTTGTAAATATGTATTTATGCGTTGCATAAGCGTAGCATGGCATTTTAATCTCCACTAAAATTTTCTTGTTGCTGTTAGTTTTATATGTTTGTATGTATGCATAATCGACATTTAGAAATACAAATTACACAGATACACACAAAAAATATGGTTTTTGTTTTTTTTTTCTTGATTTTTTATAATTAATTATGTATAAGTATAATTTGAGAAATTAAAAACATATTAACAATATACAGTATCAATAATTTCTTTTTTTATATCTAATATTTATTAATTTTCTCTTGCGGTTTGTTACGTTTTTACTTTTTTACTCTTTTTACTTTAATGTAATCGTAATTATTATCTTTAAAGGTATTCTTTGTTGGTTTTATTTCATTATTCTAGCCTAAAACTAGCAAAGAACGTAAATGTCTACATGTATGTATGTATATGTTTGTATGCATATGTATTAGAGCGTGTAAATGTTAGAGAGAAGTTAAGAAATCTTAGGAGGCTGTTAAGAGTCAAATAGACGTTGCTAAGAGATATCTGGAAAGTTATGCTTTGACGTGATTAAGGAAATTAAGTTTCTTTTTTTTTCAAGATATTAGTGAAATTTTTCATTTTTGGACGTTTTTTGTATAGGCAAAAGGATCATGCGTTCCTTTTGGGTTAATTTAGTTATTTACATAAATTTGTATAAGTATTTTTGTTATTCGCAAAAGTAATATTTTTAAGAGAGTTAAAGAACGAGCGAGAGGAATTGACATTGATGCATATTTTTTTGTTGTTTTGTTTTTTTAGTTTTTTGGTTTTGCTTTTAAATACATTTGCTTCATCAATTAATTTGCTTTGGTTGATTCGAAAGTTGACTAATTGAACTCAATTGACATCGAAAACATCGAAGGAAATTTTCGTATATATAGTTTTTTCTATACTGTGGTTCTTCCTAATTGCCTTTGTTGCTATTGCAATTTATATTTATAGATTCTTTACTTTCTAAGCTTTTTCTGAGTAATTTTTTTTTTTTCTTATTTGCATAGCTAGATCACTTTTCGTTTCAGTGTTGTTTTATTTGTTTTTTTTTTTAATACAATTCTTATCTGTAGTTTTGTAAGTATTGGATTTATTTCTTATTTTTCAATATTTATACATATTATTGAAATGTCATTGAAACCAATAAGATGTTGAAGATATATATTATTACTGTTATTGCCTACGAAAATCTTAATTATCTAATTTTTAATAACCGAAATTCAGTAAAGTAAAACGTAATTTTTAAACGAAATGAAAAAAAAGTCAGAAAAATTTTATAAACTTTACTTTCAATTTTCAAGACGGGTAAATTTTCGTTGTGTTGAAGAGTTTTCTTAGCCCTTGATAAAACTGATCAGTGACCGCTGCAGATATTAATGATAACACATAGCTTCGTGAATGAATAAAGAGGTGCATTTTCGGCATTTTCGCCGTACACAAACTCTCAGACATGCAAGCGAAGGCGGACAAACTAGTTGTGCTGGCACGCACTGTCGGACTGGAGGTCAACATCGCCAAAACCAAGGCTATTAGAGTTAACCACAATAATGCAAGGCAGATGTTGGTTGACGGATGCCCGGTGGAATTCGTCGAAAGCTTCTGCTACCGTCGAAAGCGGCTGCATCATCACGGCAGATGGTGGAGCAGATGAAGATGTCAATTGCAGGCTAAACAAAGCAAGGGCGGCATTCGGGCGAATGCATACGGTATGGGGGAGTTTGCAAATCTCCAGGCGCACTAAACTACGAATATTCGGCTCATGCGTAAAATTTGTATTGTTGTACGGAAGCGAAACATGGCTGGTCTCTAACACCATCACACAGAGGATAACATCCTTCATCAACAAATGCCTCCGCATCATCTGCAGAATATTCTGGCCAAACACCATCAGTAACGACGCATTGTGGAGATTAACGAACGAGAAACCCATTGAGATTTGGTAATAATGGGAAGGGAAGTGCAAAGACAGCAGTTGCGCCTACTGAACAACGACGAATAGTACGTGAAGCTTCAAACTCACATAGAACTCCTTGAAAAATTTGGTAAAATTTGGGTATAAAGGCACAAGTGTGGATACAGTGTGTCGAATTATACGCAAATTACTAACAAAGTTGGCAACACACATTACTAATTAAGCTTTAAAAATTATGAAAATGTCATTTGGAGTACAAAATTTTTTCTTCCCTTTGTTCGTAATCATATGCTTATTATATGATATTAAAAAAAGTGTTCTCAGTAGTCGGATCGGCAAAAAAAATTGTAATAAAAAAAGAGATGGTTAATTTTATGTAATATTAGAAATAAACCACAACAAACATATCCCTAATGTTTTTATTTAATTTTCTGTTATCAAAACTGGAAAATCAAAGTCGAGCCCTCTTCTTCTCTGAATGACAACACATATTCAGTGTAGGTTCATTCTAAATCTAGACTAGCGCACAATTAGCTTTTTATTTTTAAAAGAAGATGCAGAAATTTGTAAGTAGCAGCACTGAATCGATTCCGAATTTGTTCTTAAGCAAAATCTATTTCGAGGATTCTCATATCCCATTTAATAATTCAATGTGACAATGGTTAATAGAAGTGTTAAAATATGCTGCAATTTGTATTTCTAGAGCAACTCTGAAATGTCATTTATTGTTGTTCTTACGTATACGCAGGTGTTATGATCTACTTCAACAATAGTTACCACCTTTCGTTAACACTACTACTATTATGGTGAAGGCACCACATACTGACAATGTTTGACTATTTACGTATTCATTTTTTAATGTCCAA
Source organism: Anastrepha fraterculus (assembly GCA_037575425.1). NCBI lineage: Eukaryota > Metazoa > Arthropoda > Insecta > Diptera > Tephritidae > Anastrepha > Anastrepha fraterculus. The sequence goes on along the minus strand of JAYXIM010012302.1, from coordinate 55,347 downwards.
ATAGTCAAAGTTTCGAACTTTGTACAGAATTTTTAAAAATTCGACAAATTCCAAAATTTGTAATCAGAATTTTTGGCGAAATTTGGGGTACGCAGTTTTATAGTCCAAGGTAGAATCTCTCTTGCCAACAAGTGCTACCTTGGACTAAGTAGGCAACTGAGCAGTAAAGTCCTCTCGACGACGAACATAACTAACACTCTACAAGACTCTCATCATGCCCGTCCTAACGTTACGATGACAACATCCGATGAAGCGACGCTTGGAGTGTTCGAGAGAAAGATTCTGCGTAAGACTTTTGGACCTTTGAACGTTGGCAACGGCGAATATCGCAGACGATGGAACGATGAGCTGTATGAGCTTTACGACGACATAGACATAGCGCAGCGAATAAAGATCCAGCGGCTACGTTGGCTGGGTCATGTCGTCCGAATGGATATAAACGCTCTGGCTCTGAAATTATTCAATGCGGTACCAGCTGGTGGTAGCAGAGGAAGACGAAGGCATCCTTTGCGTTGGAAAGATCAGGTGGAGAAGGACTTGGCTTCACTTGGTGTGTCCAACTGGCGCCGGTTAGTACGAGAGAGAAACGACTGGCGCGCTTTGTTAAACTCGACCAAAATCGCGTAAATGGTTATCGCGCCAATTAAGAAGAAGAAATTTTATAGTCCATTAAATTCTAGTATAATGATTCAGACTTATGAAGTGATTAAAATTTCCTTTGATAATTTTTTGTCTTGAAATTCTTGCACATTTTCTCCATACAACCGCATGCCCGACATTTATGCTTATGTGGAGAAAAAGCAACACATCTTTTTTGTACTAAAATTTAATGGTTAATATCCCACAGTGAACCCAAATTTCGTTCTAAAAATTCAGATTAAATATTTTGAAATTTGTCGAATTCTTATAAATCTTATACAAATATTGTATATATACTATTCTGGCCGTGGTTATAGCATGAACTATATTTTTATAAAAAAATATAATTGAAAATACGATAAAAAATAAATAAGGGAATAGTGAAAACTCGTCAATATGAGGCGCCTTTATCACAATTTTGATGGGTGTATTACTGACGGAATAGTACCAATGAATATGTGATGTGAGAAGACAGATTTTGTTTCAATAACAAAGAGAGTCGGATTTTGCAGAAATTTAGTGAGCTTTAGTAAAGCATGCCAGGCAGAGACTAGCAATTGTATTAAATCAGTTGGAACTTAATTAAACATTTTTTTTCACACTTTAGAGTGAAGTGCCTTTCAAGAGATTGAGTACCCAATTTCTTTTAACGGTAATTGAAAGAAGCTTTATTTACTTACTGTTATACTCTTCTCCCTGTGGAGCATAGGGCCTCCGAGCTTTACTTTGTTGAAAGTTAAGTAAAATTAAAAAAAGAGTCCATAAATAAATTAGGTATGTAAATCTGTTTCCTAACTCTCACTAGACAGTCTAACTAATCCATATCAAATTATGTATATTTTCCACCTACAACTACAATCATACCTATATCATACTATACAAATGCGTGAACGCGGACCGCCTGCAAGTACGTAAATTCCCTTCATTCCGCTACGCGAAACTGCTTACTCGTTCCGTCATATTATCAAATTTTGTATCTAGTAAAATGGAAGATGCATTCATTTATCAATCTTAAACATATGAAAAAACATCAGAGTTATCTGCATTTTCCTATCGCTCTTATCAAACATACATGTCTGCATGCTTTCGTGTGTGTATGCATTATTAATATATATGTATATGTATATATGTATATTATTGTACAATCATCAATTATGCCGAGCTGTAAATCTGCAATAATATTTTTTCTGTCTAGCTTTTTTCGTGGATAAAATATTCTCTCCCTTCCAGCATCAATTTTTTGTTCACACTACAGATTTAAGAAATATCGTATATGGCTTGCTGGTATATGCGCGTGTGTTAATGTAAATATTGTACGTCCATATTCACGTTTCACTTTTAGCGTATGCTTTTTATTTTATACAATAAATAGATCCTTTTTTTAGATAAATAAATTGCAACAAGCAGTTATTTTACCTTTGACCTTACTTTTGACTCTTACACAATATTTTCATATATGTATGTATGTAAGTATGGATGTATAATAAAATTAAAATTTTTATACCTAATTTGTTTGTATGTGTTTATACATTTACATATATGCATGTATATGTGCGTGTGTGTTTGCTACTTTTTGGTTGATTACTTGTAAGCTTTGGCTTGACAATATTGCACATACATACGCATGAAACATATGTTTGTCTGCATTTTATGTAATTATATTTGCATGTATATGTATGTAGACAAAGCCCATGGACGGTACACAAAACACTTATAAATATTTACGTCACAAATGCGAATTTTCGAACCCACTCTTAATAACTCAGATGGCTACTTTCGAGCAACTTTCGAGCGACTTTCCATTTTTCTGTTCAATATCTTACTGCATAGCATGTACTTGTGTGTATGTACATATTTACATGTGTATTTATGTATGTACTCCTATGTAATTCATCAATGTCATCAATAAACTATGAAAAGTAGAGGGAAAATTCGTAAATAGTAAATCGTTAACAGTATAGCTTTGAAAAAACTGCATGCTAAGGGTAAGTTTACATAGACACGGCTATTTAATGCTCATTACTAAGCGATTTCATGTCGATAGATCCAAATATTTTGGACACTGTCGTAAAGTTTTGTGAAAAACGGTTTATTTGTAGGCTTGATTATATAAGAAGTAGACTGTAAAAATATTTTAAAAATAAAATCAATAAATTTTAGGTTACTTAATGTTGAAACCAGTGAAAAATAGTGTGCATTTGCTTACTATCCGACAATTTTTTAAGAGCTTGAAAACTTAACAAGTTGATAATACAGGAATATTGTTGGAATGAATTTTTTTTATATTAAACTGGTAGATAATTTTATGAAATTTGTTTGCATGTGATATCCGGAATATGTCCATCTTGGCTACGAGTTATCTATCATATTTATAGGAAAAAGTTGCCAAAAATTGGACTGATCAAATGGACCATGATTTGATCAGTCCAATTTTTGGAAACTTTTTCCTATAAATCTGAATAATAAATCTAAGTGAGCGCAATTAGTAAAAATACGACGTGAACGATGGTCATTTGGCTTCAATTATTGCACGAGCTGTATTTTGTAGGGAGGTAAGCCAAGAGCCTTACGTAAAATTTTCCACGAAGTCGAAGGATAATTGCCAACAAGTTAAGAACGACGACGAATCGGAATTTCGGCGTCTTCTTCAACACTTCGCTCTATGAACTTTGCGAACAGATTTATTTTGTTCAAAGCAAATTTCTACAGTTTGAAAGCGTTGCTCTTGCGTTAAATGGTTCATGATGACTCGCCAAACCTTGCTGAACAGAAATGTCAACACAGTTAACCATACTCAGCTGCTAAACCATAGTTATCGATATCGATAGTTCTTCGATGCAGCTAAAAACGCACCCGATACTACTGAAGCGTCGATTGATTTGCAAATAGGCATAAAATACGAGCACGTACTATATCTTAGCTCATCAGTAAAGCAGTACTTTCGTGATTTTTCTGATATTTTACTGGTTCACTGTACGTATTTGAATATAACTCGAAAACTTATGAAAATTTCCACTATAAAACTTTCAGGGTTGACTGATTAGTATTAGTTATTAATCAAAAAAATAAAAAAAATCTAAACAATTTAACTACAATTTTTTTTATCTTTTTTTTCTAAAATTTTTTAGAAAATACAATTAAAATTTTTTAATAAAAATCTAAGCTATCAATCAAAAAACTTAAAAAAAATATAAAAATTTTGAATAATAAATTAAATTTATTTCCAAAAATTTCTTTTTTTAGAAATTGTTTATAAAACACTAAATGGGTTGGTGCCTGACTATCATTCGGAATTCGGAGAAGGTAGGCTCGAACCTCCGTGAAATACTAAAGTGATGAAAAAGTTTTTTCTAATTGTGGTCGCCCCTCGGCAGACAATGGCAAACCTACGAGTGCATTTCTGCTATGGAAAAGCTTCTCATAAAAAATATCTACCGTTCGGACTCGGCTTAAAACGGCAGGTCCCTCCATTTCTGGAACAGCAACAGGACGCACACTACAAATAGGAGGGGGAGCTCAGCCAAACACGCTAAAAAGGTATAAGCGCCAATTATATATAAATATATATAACTTTTGAAACTACTTTTTTAATAAAACAAAATTTATAAAATTTTAAATTAAATTTTTGAATAAGAAATTAAAATTTTTTTTTCAAATTTGTTTTTGGTAATAATTTTTTACATAAAGTAATGTTTTTAATAATTTTTTTGGTTGTAAATTTGTAATAAAAAAATTTCCACTTTTTCTAAAATTCAAAAATAAATTTTATACATATATATTTATAATTGGCGCGTACACCCTTTCTGGGTGTTTGGCCGAGCTCCTCCTCTTATTTGTGGCGTGAGTCTTGATGTTTTTATAAATGGAAGGACCTACAGTTTGAAGCCGACTCCGAACGTAGATATCTTTTTATGAGGAACTTTTTATACCAAAATTTTCAAGAGTGAATAAATCTCAAAATTATAAAATTTTTTAAGCATTTTTTTAGTGCACTTCTTATCACACTCAAGCCTCGAAAAACAAAAACGAGTTTTCAGGAAAATTTACGACAATGCCCCAAATATAATATAACACTTAGATCACTTGACATGGCATCGGTCTACTGTGTACTTTCGTTTTTTGATGATGTATCTCTATACAGAGTGCCTTCCTAATTACATAGAAGTGGGATTTTTCATACTCTAACAATAAAATTCTTTTCATTTGGCGACTCGCCATTGGAACTACCTTGATTCGAGTTTCTGCTTTTCTGATCCTTTCTTCCTCACTAATATTATATTTTATTACTTTCCCTCGTAAACCTTTTTAAACCACATGCCTGGATGTAAATTCACTCTAAGTTTTGAACACGCGAGCACTTTGTTGTATAAACAGCGTTAAATTCCACTTTTTTCTTGGGCAAACTAAGAGCTTTTTTTGGGCTAGATTTCTTAAATAGATTCCAGTATTTTTTGAATTGAGAAAAAGTTAATATATGTATAATATACTCGTATATACTTGTATTTATTTTTGTTTGTAGGTAAGTAGGTATATATTTATAAGTATATACTATATATAAGTAATTATAGTAAGTTAAATGCGTAAATGATATGAATATTTTTGCTCAGAGGTTTAGAAAACATATGTATTTTGAACTATTGCGTTGTGTATTGAAAATTCGTCGTAAGATTTCTGTATTACTATAAGTAGTTTATAAATTTGTAGTTGTTGTTATGTAAGTAAGATGGTAAAGTTAAGTAATTTTAGGTGAATTTGGGAACAGCAGAAACAAGTGAAACTATTCAACTGAGGCAATGCCTTTATTATATGTAAATATATAGTAAATTGTATGTACAACAATTTGAAATAAAATTTTATAAAGATTGCTTAGTGAAACCATATCAATTACATTTTTGCTCAACAAAACTATGTAAATGAAAAATTTGAAAAGGAAAAAGTGTTAGACTTACGCAGAGTGCTAATGAGAAATTTAAAACCCAATCAATTAAGGTAGGCTAAGCGGTAATTACAGCCCTGAGGTTGCTGATGATGCCCTCGAAATTAGTGTGAAAATGCCTGGCTTCCCCTTCGACCGCAAACGAATACTTTTAAACTAAGCTCATGTGGTTAACTGGTCATAGGGCTAGCTAGATAGCGTGCTAGTGAATCGAATACTTTTAGCGAAATGAAAGCATTGGTTCTGAAAGTATTCGATGCGTTACCAGCTGCTGGTAGCGGAAGACCTTCTCTGCGTTGGAAAGATCAGGTGGAGAAGGACTTGGCTTTACTTGGTGTGTCCAACTGGCGTTGGTTCTTGCGTACCTCCATTGTTTTAATCTAGCAGATAAGTTCGACCTGCCACAGCGAAGACGAGAGTGCAGAACACGTGACTTTTCACTGCGCCAGATTTCTTGAAGAGCACTTCGAGCTCGCAAAAATCCTCGGCGTCGTCCCCACACCAGATAACCCTGTAACGCAAATGCATTACTCGAAAGAGAAACGGTTTGCAGCAAAGATATTAATAAAACTGGGAAACTTAGAAGGGGAGCGCAAAGCGGAAGCTACCGATATAGAATACCAATGAAGCCATTTTGAAACAGATCTCGTGTGGGGGTGACTTCAGACGAGCCCAAATAGACGATAAGTCGATATCGAGAAACGATATTGCAATTTTACGATGCCCCATTGGTGACAAACCAATGAATGTTATCGATAGCGTATAACTCCAATACGCAATTATGAGAGGAACATGGGCGCAGGTACCTGATGTGTCTACAAGGCATAAACACGGCTCCACATTGCTGAAATTGCTTTTAGCAGTCCCAGGGTGGAATCAGCCGAGAAGGGAGGAATGTTATAGGGTTAGTGGGAGCATGCCCCACATACCACTGGTGTGACGACACATTTGACGATGTTTCTGAAATTTTCGATTTTAAAGTCCTCTGCAAAAAAAAAATTGGCGTTGGTTAGCACAAGAAAGAAACGACTGGCGCGCTTTGCTATACTCGGCCATAACCGCGTAAGCGGTTATCGCGCCAATCAAGAAGAAGAAGAATAATAAAGTCGCAGCTCTCGTATTTTTTGAGTGTCCATTTCGGTCCGTTAAGCGCCCACACGTTGAAACTTGGCATTACCACGAGTAACTCTAACAGCAGCTGCCTGAAGGATGAGCTCGAACCATCTTAGCAATTTCTTCTTAGCTCTACTGCTCTCATAGGACTACGACTTATTCATCTTAGTTTTCACATTTTATGGTACACCTGACAAAATAGCAGCTATAGATATTGCAAAGCGGATGAACCAGAAGCGATAAAAAACATGCTTTTTGCTCTCTTTTCCCCTTGCATTGATATTATAGTGCACGAATTAGACTTCTCGTTTAAGTGCGCTTTCGCATGAGCAATTTTATAAACTTACAAAATCTAAGGTAGGCATCAAGATAAGACTACATTTTCAATAAAATATTGAAATAATAAAATTTAAGCTTCGAGCCAGAACTTTAATGAAGGTCAAGTTAGGTTCAAATTGCTAGAGAGAGGCCAGATGTGAGTCCGCTGCTATGACGAATGCAGTCACAGTTTCCCTACGATTTTACATAGTTCACTTGGGATCATATTATGAAAGCTTTGACTAGCCTGTGCAACCTTCTTGTGCTTAGTGCGAGCAATGGCAAATAAAGCATTGTGCATTTTCTTCTTCAATCGATATGTGAGACAAGTAGATAGCGGCTGGTAAGAGTTTTTGTAAGGAGGAAGGTTGTATTTCTCGTTAAATCTAAGAGCACATATGTGAGTATTTCTAAATTAAAAAGCTCCGTGAGCGGTTTTGCAAGGGGCGGTGTTGCTTTAGCCCGCATTAGCTGTTCGAATTGTATTATTCTTTACATTTATTTTAAAAGTTAATATTGGTGTGCTTCTGGATGGACAGATCTTCGGCTTCATATACGTATAGTGTTGCATAATTTCACATTTGTTTTATATGTAAGTATACATATATTTTTTAATCCCTAAATAATCTTACAAAAAATGTAAATTTATCTATTGTTATTTCACACATTTGAAATTTCGTTTTTAATTTGAAGCCCACAATATATACGACAATACTTTCGTACTGCCGTACTTTTAGATATTAAAAATATTTAGTGTGCCGTAAAAAATTTTGAATACCCTATGATCTAAAAGTACCGGGAGTGTTTAAATAAAAAAAAAACAGAGTTAAATTTCAGGCAAATTTATTTTATCTCCTTCAAAATATGACCCGTCTGAAGCAACACACATGTGCCAACGTTTAACACAGTCCTCCATGCACCCCTGGTAGGCCGACGAAGGGATGGCCTTCAGCTCCTTCGTCGCATTCTCTTTGATCTACTCTATCGACTGAAATCTCCTTCCACGAAGTGGTAACTTCAACTTGGGAAGAGAAAGAAGTCGCACGGGGCCATATCAGGTGAATACGGTGCTTACACGATGGTATTTACTTGGTGTTTGGTCAAATAATCTAGCACAATTTGGGCTCGGTGCGATGGCGCGTTATCATCATGCAAAATCCAAGAATTGTTTGCCCAAACTTTCGGCCGCCAGGAAGACACTAATAATCCGATAGCACTAAAAAGTGACACATGTGTCCTATCAACATAAGAAAAAAATATGGACCGGTTCCCACGTGCGTGGTTCGTTTAAATTAAACATTCCCGGTACTCTCTGATTATAGGGTATATTTTTTTTGCATTAAAATTAGAATGCCTCTTTAAGTTTCTTTAGCTATTTAAATGTTTGATGAACAAAAGTCTGGACTACGGTCAGCATGCGTTTTTTTTTGTTTAATGAAACATTTGGTACCAGTGCTGCTTCCGAAAGCTGAAAGCTGTGAGTCGTTGAGGTATTTCTTCTGTAGAATTTATTGCGTGAATAACCAGAAAAAATTGTCTTGAGTCTGATACGTCTCGTTGCTTGAAGGCAAACGATTAATTATACATAAAAAAAAATTAAAAAAAATATTTTTTTTTTGATAAACCAATTTTTAACAGTTGCAAAGCAACAGCCAGTTATGGCATACGCGCCTACCCGGCATTTTGAAGCTTCCATAATAACGGAAGACGAGTACAGTTTGGTATTAAAAAACCAAAAAACAAAATGCAATACCCTGGTAATTTGCGGATTTTTATCCCGCTATTTAAATGATAGACAAAAAATTATAAAATTGTTTTTTTTGAAATTTTGTAAAATTGTCTGCGTAATTTTCAAAACTAAAAGAGATGCAATTAATTTTTGTTAAAAAATATAAATTTCTATAACAAAAAAAAAAAAAAAATGAAATAATTGAGCAAAAATGTCCTCTCAGTTGTACATAAATGTGAAATTCAGTTGTTCCTTAGTTCGAAATGGCTATATTACGTATTTATATAAATTTATGTATTTACTTATTACAAAAAAAAAACAAAAAAAATAATACAAAAAAAAATATATAAAAAATTCTTTATTTATGTCTATTCCTAGCTGTAAAGGTGTGTAACTGTGTATGCTGGTGTGTCTATTTCAATGGAATTTATTTTGTGAGTCATTAACTTCGTTTTTTTCTATATGTTGTTCATTTAAATTCACAAGTTCAAATAACAATGAGCACAAGCCTGTTTTTGATTTCAGTGTTAAATATTTTTTTATTTCGCTTAGATGTAAGAGTATGAATTCTTTTATTCCCGAATTCCTAAAAATATGCATTTGTAACGTGTTAGCTAAATTTTACCTTCGTTCTTTGTTACAATTTTGATTCTTCACAACTGCAAATGGGATACAAATTATATTTGTTTTGGCATTATTTCCATATTTCTTTGCTTTTGAAGTGCTTAAGGTCTTGAGTTACTTATGTTTGTAAGTATTTAGTACATGTATGTATGTATGTATGTAAGCTGATGTGTGTAGAAATATTTTCTTAAGAGTGTATATGTGTGCTGTGTGTGGCTGTGTTTGGATCTCTATGGATATGTACTATATGTTATTGCATTCTGTGTGCGTATTTGTATTCAGGGGTGTGTGTTTGTGTTCGTTTTTATTAAAAGCGTTCTTGCATTGGCTTGAATTTATGTTTCATTAATAAACAGTTATTTGCTGTTTGCATTTTTGCTTGTTTACAATTAGTAGCCCCACACCTGTTAGAAGTAAACAAAGAAGAAGAAGAACACGCACAGAAATTATGATTTACCATTTTGTTAGACACAATAAATTTGTTGAGTTAGAATATTAGTGTAAATGTTAAGTCAAGAAATAATGAACTATTAAATTTCGAAATACAAAAAGTTTATTTAATTTTTATTAAATCCAATTAAGATATGAAATACAAATATTTTGTTATAATATTAAAATGTTTTTAAATTTTTCGCATTAATTTTATATATTTATGAATAGACCAAAGAGCAGTGCAGTTACTTACCGGTAAGCCAGCTTTTCCAGAGGGGCCAGATGGGCCAGAATCGCCACGCATACCCATAGGACCCTGTTGAGAAGCAAGTTTATTTAAACTCGTAAAATAAATGTTCTAAGTTGCTGTTTAGTTTTTAAATAATTTATTATTTCCTATAAAAAATGTGGATTAAATCCTTTCTTGTAAGATTGCTAATTTTCTCACAATAAAAATTTTGAAAATAATTTGTTATATGTTGTGTAGAGTTATTTGGCCCTGCAGGCATTAATTACAAGCTAGGTCTAGATTCCTATTCTTTATTTTCCATTTATATATCATTCTAACTAAATCAAATCAGTAGGTGTAGGTTGGAGGCCCACCGTTTTAACTGAGTTGACAGACTGGGTTCACTTTCTATTCGGCACAAAATTGAGGCAGTCAGATTTTTATTTCGCATCTCTGGCATTTACTGAGACTGCAGCCTGCATAAGAAATGTTGGAGCCATTGGAGTTTCATTCAATGCCGATGTCTAAAATTTAGAAGGACTAATGCGCTAGTAAAAGTGTATCGCATCGATCTGCAGTGTAAAAACTAGCTGTGCTTTCTATAGCAATCATTTCTGCATTGAAGATGCCAGGAGAGACCGCCTCCAATTCAATGCATCGTTGACTGATTGGTGTAAATGGTAATACATTCAGCAGCTTTATCTTCTATCTACCACGCATTTTAAGTTAAAATATTTATGGGAATACTGGTAGGGCCGGGCCAGATTTTGATTTTAATTTATGACCGGTTCGCGCATATGTTCTCTTAATCTAATGGCCCTTTTGAGAGCTACGTCATGCATGAAGGTTTGGGCCGTTGACCAGCCAATTGCATACTATTCTTATAAAAGCCGAAGCAGTCGAGTGCTTATACAAGTTTTTAAGGTTAATTTGCAAAAATATTTTTCGATTTCGCTGGGATAATACACGAAATTTGTATACAGTTAAGGCGTTGATGGATATAGTTTGGGACGTTTCGCACTTGTCCATAATGTATGAAATAGGAGGAGCAGCTCGGCCAAGCACCTAACAGAAGTGTACGCGCCAATTATTTATTTATTTTTTTTTATACACCGTCGATAGTCCAAATTACTTCCATTGTGTTCATAAGTGGTTCTAAAGTCAAACAGACATCGGAAAAGATGCAATAGTGTTATTTTAATCCAGTACCGTCTTGTCTTCTGGCGATATTGTAGTGAGTGTTTCACTCAACAGACTGTGGTTTTCGTCGGACTTCACCTTTGCTGCTGCTGTGACTGTTGTTGTATCGCTTTGCGTTCTCTATCAATATGACGGAGTCGCGTCATGATTTTAGCTGCTAACGTTTCGGTTGCCTCCCACTTCTTGCTGGTTGCGCACATATCTCGTATGAGAGCGCTGGGGATGGTTGATGACCGATGGCTTGTTCGAAACGAGTTATTCCTCTCTGAAGCGGTCGCAATGAAAAATCATGTGTGCTGTCTGTCAGCTTAAAACTGTGCAGGTATTCCCGAACACACCCTTCCTAGCTACTCATCAACACGTGATATGATTTTATAGGTTCAACGGCCGTTTTGTGACTGATTTCACTGCTGCTACCACCGGCAAACTGTCAGCATCGCTCAGCTGCTTTTTGTTCTGGTGTGGGCCGAGCTCTTCGTACGGTAGAGAGCTGGTTCATTTCGTTTGCCAAAAGGTCCGACGGAAGCTTTCAGCTATTACACAGATTGCATCATAAAACACATGCAGCGCGCCTTGCCTGTGTGCCGTATTGAGGGTCTCTGATTACGCTGTACAAGATGATTTGAAAGTTTATGCCTGAATTTTTTTATTTACACAATATTTAAACTGCCAATCACCGTGAAATCATCGATCATCGTTGTCAATCTCATCTAATGGTACACCCAAGAAACATGGTGTTTTGACGGTAGTTAAAGATTAGCAACATTCGCAATATTGTCCACAAAGGTGAGACCGAGCAATCTCAACTGTCTTTTACACAGAGCCATGCGCCCGCATAGAAGGTGGTCGACTGTCTCTTCCTCTTCTATATCTTGACAGCTTCTGCAGTAATCATTGGCACGTCATTGTCATGGAATCTACTGGCATGTCTTCCTATTAGGCAGTGCTCAGATAGGACCCCTACTACGGTTCTTAGATCCTTCTTACTTAATTTAAGTAGATTCTTAGTGCGACCCATATTCCATTCGGGCCATGTTTGTCTACTGATAACGCTGGCGCTTAACTATTTCCAGTTGGAATTTGAAACAGTAGTAGTGTGTCTGTCTATTCAAAATTTACATGTTACCAAGGGCATGGGTATGCCGACCTGGTCCTGACTAACTTAGAGCGAGGAGCCCACGCTAGCGAACTCATCTGCCTTATAGCTACAGTTAGGTAGGAGTGTAATCTGATACAATGCACATGTCGTCCAATACACGATATTGAGATCCGTATTACAAATTCAGGAAAAAGCACAAGCTCTGGATATGCCCCAATGTCTCCTGACTTTTTTATAATCTATCCCCAAAAAGACCACTGCTTCTGCTTTTCGAATGTGATGCCTTAGCAAGGAGAAGGACTAGACATCTCGACCTGACACAAGGGATAGGAAAGCACTAACGTATACAGTGTGTCGTTATACGTATTCATCGAGAGGCAGTCGTTTTTATATTGAGTGGAACGTGCTTTACTCTCTACTCTGATTATAGTTGATAAAAATCACAGTTTTCTGTCTTTAGTAAAGCTCTTTCGATTCAGATTAAAATTCTCGATGTAAAAGCATTTTGGGCGCTTCTTCGGACTACATGAGATTGTTGTAACTAGTTTCATACTGTCCTAAAAATAACTAGTAATCTATGCTAAAATTTACCAAATGTACATTTACCTAATTTTTACTTGCTATTTAACAGTTAAACAAAATTTTACTTACAGGTAAACCCATTGGTCCTTGGTCTCCTTTTTGGCCCTTCTCACCCTGAAACATTTATTAATACATTATTCAGATTTTAGTATTTGCAGAACTACTTCGCATTGGCAACACTGTTCTTGCTTGATCAACTTACCGAATCACCTTTACGCCCATCCATGCCACGTTCTCCATGTTTACCCGGCTGGCCGGGTGGACCCATAGGACCGGGTGGCCCTGGTGGCCCATAAAGCTAAATTAGAGCAAAGAAAAATATTGCATTTTATAGTAAATAATTCATTCGCTATGCCAGTGCTAATTAACTTACATATTCAATGGTGGGCATATGTGGCTGATCCGACATTCCATCGTCTTGTCGCCGACGCATTTTTCTATACTTCTAGTTGAAATGCTATGATCAGTACAATTTTGGAAAATAACAAAGCTACTTTGCAGTATACTCACTGAATCACCACGGTCACCTTTGTCACCCTTCACACCCGGATAACCGGGTGGACCGGGCAGGCCGGGTGGACCCATCAATCCTGGTGGTCCAATATCGCCTCGATCGCCCTTCTCGCCAGGTGGTCCCTGGTAACCAGGCAGACCAGGTGGGCCCTCAATACCGGGCTCACCAGGTAGACCATCCAAACCGCGTGGTCCAAGAGAACCAGGCTCTCCAGGCTCGCCCGCATCACCCTTAACACCATCGCGTCCATCGCGACCATCCTTGCCGGGCATGCCAGGCGGACCGGGTGGGCCGCGTAACAGTTGCACTGGGGGATCATCATAGTCTTCGTCCTTAGCGCCACCGGGACCGAAAATCTGCAGCAAAGTATTGCGTATAGTGTGTGATGTGGGTGATGAAGTTGAAATTGTTGCATTTACGTAAATTTCCATTCCAGTTTGCATTATGCACAGGTGGGAGCAGCAGCAAGGGAATAAAAAGAATAATTTTGTGAAGTGGCTACTCAGCAGGTTGGCAGTTGAAAGGGCGGTTAAGCGTATTACAGTGCAGCCTAAGAGCACCGGGGTGTTCATGTGCACGCGAGCGTGTGTGCTTATGTGCGTTAGTGTGTTGCGAAGCGTGTAGGCCTTCGAAGCTTAATACTACTTGTAAATATGTTTCAACTTTTACTGTTATTTGTGCCTACTTAATTGCAACTTTCCATTTTGTAATTGTAATTTTTGTTTTAATAACTTTTTCTTGTTTTTTGACTTTTGTTTTGCAAAAACCGTGTTAACACCACAACAATAAAAACAAAACTACATATAGCGCTACAGTGAAAACATACAGTTATTTTAGAATAAGCTTACGAAAAACGAATTTCTGCAGAAATTTTCAACGCATTAAACCTATGAATGTGTGTGTGCGGCTTGTTTCATCGCAACCACAATTAAAAGCTGAAAATGTTTGGAAGTGTGTGTGTGGTTGCACATGCTGGTGGTGTGTGTGTTCCTTTGAACATTGTGCGTAGATATGTAAGCATGTATGATGCCTTGGTAGTAGAGGAGTTGATGATTATATATATTTTTCATATAATATTGAAGAGAAGCACACATACATATAAACCATGTGAGTGGTCCATATGAGAGTTTCTTATTAAAATGAGAATTAAAAAATCTAGTCAAATATTTATGGACTAAGATATTATTCATTTGGCTGTTTCGGTTGCCTACGCAGTGGCGTGTCTGATCAATCAAATTTTATAACAATTTAGTGAAAGTTTTTGGGTTCTTAACGCGCCAATGGCTCGGTTTTAATTCACCTTAAGGAGGCGAATAATTTCTGGTTTGCCCGTATGAGATCCTTACTTGAGGATATGCAAAAAAAGAAGAGCGTAATATAGTCTTCAACTTTTCTGATAATTATTTTCTTTATAGGCTTGACAGAAAAATAAACAGTGAAGGGAATACACTTAAGAAAAAAAATGTAATAATTTTGAGATTTATTGAGTGTTGAAAATTTCTGTAGGGAGCTTTTTAAAGTAAATAATCTTCGGATCTTATTAATATTTTTATAATTTTTTTCCAAGATAAAAAAAACTTTAAAACAATATATTTGGAAAAAAATTTTTGGAATTTTTGGAAGAAAATTTTTCTGCTATTAGTTTTAAAAAACACTTCTCTTCAGTTTTTTTCATATTTTTTTATTAATTGCTCACAGTATATATTTGAATGTAACTGCCCAGTTAAAATAAAAGTTGAAAAGTTAAAAAAAAAGTTAAAATAATTCCACTATGAAACTTTCATGATCCCTGAAAATTTCATAGTGGGTTTACTTTAACTTTTACAGTTATACGTACAGCGAACCATTAATAAAAAGAAAAAATTAGAGGGGTTTTTCAAAATGGACAAAAAAAAAGAATTTTCCCACAAATTTTGTTAAAGCTTATTTTATTTTGAAAAAAAAAATAAAAAAGTTACAAAGAACCGAAGATAATTTACTTTAAAGAGCACCATACCAATATATTCAATACTGAATAAATCTTCAAATTATAAAGTTTTGTTACATAGCTTCTTATTGCCCACAAGCCTACAAATAAACAAAATTTCAGAAAATTTGAAGACCACATACTTTAACCAATATACTTTGATTACTTGACATAGAGTCGCTTAAAGAAACAATCAAATGGTGTTACTATTGAAAACATTGACTGCTATACTGGATGTGCGACGGCATGGCTGTGCGTCCACCGAAAAATTTACAATATCAAGTATACTACATATTTTAGTCTATAAAAAGACAGTATTTTTGACTATGTAACGGTAAACAAAACAAGGTTTTCAGTAGCACTTTTAAAAAAATTTCAATTGTGACTCCACTCCACCATCCACTTTAAATTGTTGCCTCCTTCAGATGCATTGACATCTCAGCGAACTTGTGTGAGTTGTGCACTCAGAAATGAGCCCATTAGATGCATCTCGCTAGACTAGATGATTTTTCAATCCCATCTGACGTGAAATTTAAGCTACTCTAGGGTCCAAACGGAGAAATGTTAACGATGCGGATGGTTGTTTGATTTTAATTGCTAAAGGAGTTGGAGCTTGTGACCGATTGCGCCCGACCGATGTTTTTGGACTGAGTTGCACACTCTCGCCCAGCCGATATATTCTCATAAGAATGCGCTGTAATAAATAACCGCTACTTCAAGGGTAAACCCATCTATTTAGTTCCGAGGGTGAGCCATTTAGTGCCAAAACACAGTGTGCCTCAGAAAGGCACCTGTATTTGTGTCATCCTAATGAGCATACTTATGTTACATAACGTATACGTCACGTCAGCCCATTTGCAGAATTTTAATTATAGTTTCCTTCTTCATTTGACACACTCTGTTGCATAATCGGACGTAAGTAGCAAGCAATTTGTATTTGTAAGATATGAGAAAGGCTGCGGCTATGCAGCTAAGAACTATCTACATATATATTTATGTATGCATGTGTATGCACGCTTATCACTTATGTATTCATACATGCATGCACATACATATATATGAATATCTGCAAAAGTTACTATGTTGCACAAATGTCACTTTTTGGGCACACGACCGCACGTGACACAAAATAAATTCCTTTTTACACAAACTGCATTTTACCCTGAAAGGCATTGCTTTCATTACCGACACATAGTTCCATATGTACATATCTACTTATATTGCAAATGAACCACCCTAACAACCCATGTGCAGAAAGTGGCAAATTAGTTGCACCTACTCCTGTGGAACTTGTTGCCGCCCAAGAGTGTATAACGTACGAACAGCCGATGCGATGAAGGCAGCAACAGTATCACATTGTAGCAGTTGCATGCGCAAAAAATTCTTATTTTACATAAGTACGTACATATATACCCTATCATATGATATGCATGTATGCATGTAAATATGTGTGTGTACGAATGCAAATGTGCTTGTGTGCTTTTTTGTGTCAATTTGTGGCTGAGTACTTGGGAGATTGCTAAGTGTAATTTAAGGCGGAAATAGTAAGCCAAGCACGGCAAAAGCAAAAACAAGCGTGTGAATGTATGTACGTATACAAATACAAGCGTAAGAACAAACGATATATATAAAAGTCTATTATAGAGAATACATCCACTAGATAAAAAAAGTACCAACACCAAAAACAAAAAAATAAAATAATATTAGAAGCTAAAACCACATACCATTATCTGCAACACCACAACTCACTCACACATACGTATCTATGCACATACATTCATCCACTTACATTGATGTGAATTCATACAAAGCACACTTAGAGTTATTAAAGTATAGTAAAAATAACAAGAGTTTCCGTACCAAGGCAACAGTAAAAAAATTAAAATAAAAGCTTTTTGCAGTTGATGTAGCAGCGCCACAGATTCCGCATATCTACTGACGTACCTACATATAAATGTACGTATGCAAAATTAACTTTACAAGTAGAAAAAAATGCGCAGCAGTGACAATGGACGCAGAGAATAATTTCGAGAATTTCAAAAATTTTACCCGCAACTTTGCTGACATGCAGCCGCAGGATGTACAACGGCCATCTATTCACTTTTCTTCCGAGGACTTTTAATAAATTTAAAAATTAGTACAGGCTGTTTTTCGATATTTTACGTGGAGGAAAGGGAACATCACTTATGTGATCTAATGAGAGCTAAGAATTTACAGTGCGTAAGCTTTGGTGTTTGATCGTTAATTTGGTGAAAGCTACAAGCAGCTTATACACCGCATGAAAAAAATATAAAACTAAGATGATTATGATGATATCTACTAAAATAAAAAATAAAAAAAAAAATAAAAAAAATGTCTCCATATCGTTTTGTTGATTGTATTTTTGGCGTGCGTCTCGGTGTTTTGCCACAAATGGAAGGACCTACAGTTTCTTCATGGCAGAAATACACTCAGAGGTTTGCCGAGAGCTATTATTAGACGTTAGCTATTAGAAAAAACGTTTTCTTCATTTAAGTGCATCATGCACAGAGATTCGAATCATGTACTCCAAATGGTAGTCACGCACCAACCCATTGCTAGTATTTTAGTAACACGCAAATTCTTGTTCTGAGCAAAATTAAATAATTATGACATCAAAAGCATTTGCTTTTAATTTAAAACTATACAATATAGTCAATAAGTTTTGCGGTTCGACAAGAGAGGGCATTGTTACTAGCCTACATTTTTTTTGCTATGTTGGTACACTTTTCATATGAAGGTACGTGAAGTATTATTTCAATCTGCCAATTCTATCTTTGATTAGTACCGATGTATCACAGTATTTTCTTCAATGAAAAAATTAAGTAATAAGGTGATTGAATTTTTATTTTTGGAAGGTTTAAAACCAACGGAAATTTATGAACGAATGTTGAAAGTGTATCAAGACTTTTCACCATTAATTAGTAAAGAAGAACTCGTACAAGTCTTGAAAACGATCCACGTCAAAGACGTCCAAACATCAGAAATCGTAAAAAAAATATAGGAAAATGGAAATGGAAAAAAAGGGAAATCGTCGAGTGACACAAAGAGATTCAGTAGAAGCCTTGGGCATCTCATTGTTTCAGAAAGTTGTATTCACAATGGAAGTCGCATTCGCACCCAAGAAAACAAAAATACGTTCGAATGCCGCTTCTTCAGAAACATTTAGAGCGATTTCGAAAGGAAAAAGTGGATTTTGTGTGTCAATTCATTACTATGGATGAGACTTTGGTCTATCATCATGATCGTGAATCAAAACAGTAAGCTAAAGAGTGTTGTGAACCTGGCTCTTCGGCTCCGAAACAAGTACAAGCCCAGAAATCTGCCAAGAAGGTGTCAGCATCAGTTTATTGGGATGCGAAGGAAATTTTGTTTGTACATTACTTGCAACTAGTGAAACAATAAATTCTGAATATTATTGGAGGATTTTAGTCCAGTTGAAGAAAACAATTCGTGAAAAAGGTTCAGTTTGCAAAAGAAAAAAATTATTCTTCATCAGTACAATGCAACGTGTCACAAGAGTATTTTAACAATGACTAAAATCCATGAATTAAAGTTCAAACTGTTGGAGCATCTACCGTATTCACCAGTATTGGTCCCTAGCATCTGTTTCCAGACCTAAAAAACACATGCGTGGAAAGCGTTTTTCATCAAATGATGAGGTCTTAACAGCTGTGGAAGCGTATTTTGCAGCCAATCCAGATTTTCACTTCAGGGATCCATGAATTGGAACCCCCTTGGAACAAGTTTATTGATGTTGAGGAAGACTAAACCGAATGATAAAGTGTATTTCAAACCATAAAATTGGGGTTTTCTTATCGAATCGCAAAACTTATTGACTAATTAGGTTGAGTATTATAAGTTCTTTTCATCGTTTTATCTCTTTATAACATTTATGTGATTGTTTTGGTATACAAAAAAAAAATATGCCGCGCGGAAAAGCTTTATCTGAATTTGATCAGAATCAAATTTTTGCACGGAGAGAGAGGCCTTTCAATGCGAGATATTACTTCAAACCTAAAAAGAAGGAAAGCAATGCAGAACGCTTTTATTTGAAAGAAATATGCGGATGTGCCAAGAGAAGTGGTAGAAAACAAGAATTTAGCGCTAGAGATGTTCGGAAAATCAAACGTTTAGCTGTAAATAAATCAAATAGACCAGTTGAAATTAAACACACTCTTAGTTTGAAAGTTACTACCCGTCATGTGCAACAAATTTTGCAAGCGGATTTTAGTCTAGAATATATAAAACGAGTATCTAAACCTAAGTTAACCACACGTCACAAATAGGCTAAATTGAAAGTTCCAGAAAAGTATCAATTTTGTGAAAGAGAAATTTTTGTCCGATGAAAAAAAAAAAAAATCAATAAAATAATAAATGAAGAAACTCAATGAGGGACAGCTTGTAATTTCGGAGAGGGTTCTGTTATGGGTTGGCAGCCAATAGTATCAAAGGTGGAACGCACAAACCTGAATAGTGTCAAGTATATAGAACTTCTAGATGAAGTACCTATTACCTTTTCCGATGATAGTTTCGATTCAGAGTGGATTTTCCAGCATGACGTCGCAGCCATTCACGCTTTCAAAGCAATAGTTTTTGGCAGCAAAAAAAAAAATACTAATTTTAGAATGGCCTTAACCCCATCAAAAAAAAATGTCAATACTTTCCCTTTGTTTATTTTAAACATAATAAAATTGTTTTTATACTTTTTATTAATTTAAGTTTCGTCAAATGTATCCTTATATCTATTTATTTTGAAAACATTTATCATTAAAAGTTTAAATTTAATATTAAAAACAAAAATTGTTTGCCCTCAGCTAATGAAAAAAATATTGAAAACAAGTTGGTCTCATAATTTTTTCGTGTGGTGTAAAGTGGATAAATAAGCAAGAATAGGCTCGGTGAAACTTAACTGGTTTTGAGATGCAGTTAATCCGCTTGAAACTATTATACCAGATCACGTAAGAAGAAGACCATGTATTGGTAATCGAATTTGGTAAAAGTACGTGTCGGCACTATAAAGATGTTTCTGTTTTATATATACCTACTTCTTTGTTTGCCTACATTTTTGATGCTGGCTTGTTTGCTATTTTGAAGTGTATATAAACATATATCTAATAATTCAATAAAAAACGTGTTTTTCGTGCGTCCACTTTTCTCAATTTTCAACGCTTTGATTAACAATATTAGAATGCTTCGATGAACTGAAATCTTTATACGGTGAGCAAGCACCAGCTTTTAGTACTGTAGAAATCTGGTACTCATACAATGAAATTTCTCGTGACCGCTGTTTGCACTTCTCTCAACGGCGCCTTCTAAAAAGGTCGTCCAAACACAGTTGCAGTGCTAGAAAAGATCGATGCTGCAAGCGAAATGATTGAGCAAGGGCTTCATGTCACATATCGTGCGATTGAGACATCCTTGGGCATTGACGAGCATCAATAAAGCCTGGCATAATGACCTTGTAGTTAAAAAGGGTGTTTTTAAATAGGATCCTACAAAATTTAAAAAACAGCATGGATGCTTCAAAAATTGGTTCAAACGATGATTAAGCCGTACTCAAGGCACTGCCTATTGAACTAAAATTATTATGAACATTTGTATAACTCTGAGTTATGCCGACAATCCAATATATTCGATGACGCTCCATAGACTTAGTCAAAACCAAATTTATATCGATTAAACTCTTTGTTTCACAGCAATCGTTTGTTGCGTATACGCCATGCATACCAAATACCCCGCGCAGTGAGGAGAGAGAGAGCTTCAATGCATACTGGTAGCATGCCCTCAATTCGATTTTTTTATTTATTCTAAACTGTGAAGTTCGGGCTTACATTTCTTGTAATAATTCGGCTGATAGAATGTCAGGTTCAGAGCTAAGACTTTTCCAAAATTACCAAAATGATAATTTTATGGGTTTCCATGCGTTTTTGACGAGATGAAATAATTTTAGAATTACAAACTCTCATCTTATTTGCAAAAAAAAAAAATAAAACCAATAATGATAATTTGCTTCTAATTTGTACTAAGCAAACTACATAGTTTTACACTAGTGGAAATATTAAGTGCTCAAACAAAAATTTATTTTTTTTTGTGATTTTTCAAATGGTCATGCTCAGTTAAATATGGTCATATGTGAGTTTCAATATAAGCCATTTGAAGCTTTAAATAGTTTTGAAAAAAATATCAAGCAAGCGTTGGTAGACTTCACGAAAATAAACCTTTCAAAACTGCGCAAATCGACGTCGAAATTCAGTTGTGGGTATGAAGTTATCTTTTAAATTTAATTAAATGTTGATTAGTAGAATTTCAACGTTTGCATCGTTTTGCAACCAAAAATATTGAAGTTTTCAACCAAAAAAAAAATTTAATTAAAAAAAAATTTTAAAAAATATATATTAAAAAAAATATTAAAAAATATATTTAAAAAAAATATTAAAAAATATATATTAAAAAAAATATTAAAAAAATATTAAAAAATATATTTAAAAAAATATTAAAAAAAATATCTTCAAAAATTTGGAATTAAAAATTTTTTAAATTCAGAATTAAGGAAAGAAGTTTCATAATAATAATGTGAAAAAACTGAGGAACCATTTTTTTTTTAATTTCAATAGTAATTATGAGTGTGATCCTTGTTCCCTTCATACCCGTTGCCTTGCAAATATTTTCATCAAGTGCTCTTTAAACTACAGATTTAAAGCTTAAATTAGTTTCTTTTATAACTTCCGTACGTGCATGTTTAACTTTTTATTATATTTCATTTCATCAAATAGTGGTACGAAGCAGTTAAGAATTCACCATTCGCTTGCATGAAAAAGACAAATAAAGCAACCTAGAAAGGCAGCAGCCAGGATATGGTATTTCCCTATGGGTTAATATACAAACGCATTTGGGTATCTTTATATATTACAAAACATGCATCGACCAAAATAATTTCGAAGTCGTTGAAGGTAAACCGCACAACGTCGAATAGCGCAGAGGCAGAGGATTTCGGAAAGACAAAAGCAATTTCCACACAAAAATGTTAAGTTGCATTCTTAGAAGCTGCACGCTCCATTAAGGCAGTATAACCATGTGAGCATGAACTAGAATTTACTTATGTACATACATATGTATAAGTATATGGTTTGCTGGCAAGTGGCAAGTGGCAAGTGGGAAGTTGTAAACGACAACTAAGGTATAAGTGAGTGCGTGCATTAGAAAAGAAATTCAATAGAGAGCAGTGACAAAATTGAGGCGAATAATGCGATACAAAATTCTAATGCAGAAATTACAATATTTGGTATTAAATAAATATTATTTTGGGGATAAAGAAATCCATTATTTTTGCTCTAATGGTTTAAAACTGTTTTAATGGTCGACTTTAGCTCCTGGGCGATGCTACAATTACTAACATGCTAGGCAACTTCGATTATTTCTATGATTTCACCGACATTTTCGACATTATCGACATATTCTTTAACATCAGAAATGTGTGAACGGAATCGATAAAACCAAAATTGCACGTAATTAACTGTTAAAGTATCGGCACCATAAACACCATTCACAATTTCAGTGGTCTGGCTTGCATTTTCGCCTTTATCAAAGAAAAACTGTAAAATGTACAGAATTTTCTCTTGTTAACCCCTTGTAACTCACAACTGAATGAAATAAAATTACCGAGAAAATAATGGATTTATTTTTCGCGAACCTAATACACTGATAGCTTTAAGTGAAAACCTATTAAGTCCAATTTAAACTTCTTAGATAGAGGATGTACTATACTGAAGATCGTTAGATTTGAGTACTCGAAAAGAAATCACTCTTAATAATATTAAGCAGAAGCCTCGAATGATATGTTGCATTTTTCCTGTCGATCTTGAAAAATTGGAATATCCCGTAGCTCAATCTGTGGCGATATCATTCAACACTTTGCTCACAAATCCCGTCGTTCCAAATAGAATAGAAGTGGCATGCTCATCAGCAATTTCATTTCCATTTTTGTTTCTATGTCCTGGAATTCAGATCAGAGAAATAGTACTTGAACATCCGAAGGATTTTATCTCCTCTTTACAGGAGTTGACCGGTTTGGATCTGCACCATGGCGTCGTCAGTGCCGCGATCGCAACTTAGGGGAGTACCTTGGGTGAAACATCTGAACCGAGTTCAATTTTTTGTTAACTCTTTTATGTCCAGCCATAATATTCCAGCATTCTCTGCCTCCTTCAAAACAGTGCGACGTCATCACGTTTTAGGCTTTCCCCTTTTCCGGCTGACCTGGGGATTCCAGTCAAGTCCGTAGCGACAGATTTCCCCACGAGGTTTCCGTAAAGTGTGCCCGATCCAACCTCATTTAAGCCTTTTTATTATTGTAGCAACTGGATCGATGTTACAACGTTGGTATAATGATGAGTTGCTTATAGTGTTGGGCCACCAAATTTTGAGAATGCGACGCAGTCCTCTATTTATAAAGGCTTGTAACTTGCTTGTAAGGCTGTCGCTAACTAGCCATGTGTCGCAACCATATAAAATACTGTGAGGACATTGGATTTGTACAAGTTTAATTTTGCCTTCACAGATAAGCTGGAACTCAATTTTGCGTAAGCTGGCGAAAGCTCCAGGGCATTTTGTCTTTCTTTGCATCACCATCCATCGTATTCTCACTTTCAAGATATTGAAAGGAGTCGAGAAGTTCAATTTTCTCTCCTTCAATAACAAAATTGAGGATATATTGGCAATTATTTTCATTACCTTTGTCTTTTGAATGTTTATTTTCAACCCATATAGAGCGGCTTCGCTTGCTAGGCCACTAAGTTTTCCTTGAATATCAGTGTGTTTCGTTGCTAGTAAACATAGCCATCAGCATAATCGAGATCTTCGAGATGCTCCGCGAAAGTCCCTTAGATGACGAGAAGTTCGCCGTCGAGAGATTTATATAGAGCATTGTCGAGGACTAGCAGGAAAAGTATAGGCGACATTAGGCAGCATTGCCTAACGCCTGCGTTCCTTTTGAATGGCTCTGATAAGCGGCCGTTGTGCAACACTCTATAGTTAAAGTTTTGGCAATGGGGTTTAATCAAAGCAGTAACCTTTGGTGGAATTTTACAATCTGCAAGTGCTTTCCAGATCCAGTTGCGTCGGATGCTGTCGAAGGCCGTACGGAAGTCAATAAAAGCCAATTGTAGCGGAGTTTGCTCAATTATTATCCGCAGATTACTGATTTGCTTGATGAATGAACAATCGGCTCTAAAGCCCGCTTGTTGCTTAAGGATGGCTGCATCTAGTGTTTGATTGATGCGGTAGAGGATTATCTGTGACAAAATTTTTGATGGAATTGATAGGAGCGTAATATCTCTGTAGTTTGAGCACAAGCTTAGATAACCTTTCTTTGGTATATTTACTATTATGCCTTCCAGCCAATCTTTAGGAAGTTTTAAGTCGCGCCAGAAAGCATCGAAAAGCGGCTTTAACAGCTTAGCAGTAGTTTCCGGAGAAGCTTTTAATACTTCTGGTGGAATACCATCATAGCCTGGCGTCTTGCCGCTTTTAAGATCTTTGACGGCTATTGTGATTTCGGCTAGTGATGGCGGATAAGTGCTAATTCTATATTCGTTATTACTCGGAATGTTGTTATCGTTTTCTGGTGATACGTTTGGGAATTTCAATAGCTGGCAGAAGTGTTCGCGTCATCGTGAAATTTATTCCTCTAGTGAATGAATAGTACATCCTGAGTCCATTCCACTTGATAGGGTCCTCGGTTTGAAAATTGTTTCTTGTTAGTGTTCTTCTAACATCATGCAGTGTTTTAAAGTCGTGTTTTGCGCTGCTACTTGAGATTAAAGCTAACTTTTTGTTGTTGTTGTTGTAAGTAGTCTTAAGGAAATGCGCAGTTAGTGTATCCAAAAGCACGTTGGGAGGACGTTTACGTGTAGAACACCTAACATTCTGGAGCACATTGAAAATACCGCTGCTCTCATTATCACCATTGCAAAAAGACCTGCTTGGGCTAAGCGAAATTTAGAACGGAATAGGCCAAAAGTGATACTCACGGATGAGTCGTCCTTTTCGTCGAGAAGTTGCATACGTCGGTCCTGGTGTACTACTGATAATCGACAACTTCAACGAACTGCTAAGCATCCAGCTGAGGCTTATGAATGAGGGTGCTTCTCCGAAAAATGATTTGGTCGTTTATACCTCCAGTTTGAATGCAGTTTTGATGATTAAAGTTTACCAAAGGGCTGCGAAGATGTTTGGAAAAACTAGCCAACCTTGGATTTTACAAGAAGACAATGATCCGAAGCATCGAAGCCGAAGGTGTGTAGAGGGGAAACCGCAAAATGGGATTGAAATGTTGGATTGGCCTTCATAGTCGCGTGATGCCAATCCTATTGAAAATCTTTGGGCAATAGTTAAGCAAACACTCAAAGGGAAACAAATATTGGAGTTATCAAGACAAATACGCCGGATTTGAAGCCGATTACCTCCACAACTTACGCAGAAATTAACACAAGGTATGACTCGAAAACTATAAGTCAATATAACTAATGGTGCTGACTACATATTTTATGACATATATATTGCGTTTAATGAATATTAAGAACCCATACAATGCAATTTGTTAGAATATAATTGGACATATTGTATTTGTATGAAATAATAATAATACTGTTACGTATGCCCCCTGAGCATGAACTCCATTTTGTGAATATTTTCCTATATGCTATGACAAAACTTTACTAATAGGCTTGCCATTGCTTGCCAATAGACGATCGCGATTAAAATAACGATAAATTTTACTTATTATTACGCAGAATGTTGGAATCCAGGCGGTGGTCTACAAAATAAAAGTGGGTTCAAGCGACTTTCATCTTTGCTGTCTGTAAGTTTGTAGCAGGTTGCATATTTGTTTATCATTTCATTTGCTGTATCTCTTGAAATGCGTACGAGCTGGTAAATTTAAGGCGCACCCTGCGTGTTCACGGCAGGCTTGCTGGAATGCAGAAGAAGCATCAACAAGCCCTTAGGGTAAAAGCCCTTCACAACAGAGTCCTTCACATAGAGTCACCGAGCCACAAGGAGCAGTAAATTTATCTAAAGAAGGCAGTAGTCTGCGCTATCGAACTCAAATAAATAAGTCCGTACAAGAGCTCACCCAAGAAACTCAGCTAATACTCCCTCTATTCTCAGGTCCCTCACTATCCTTAAACAAATAACGTTCCAATATAAGTTCTGAAATTTAAAATATGAAGAAAAGGAGATAAAATGGACAGGTTACTTGTCCATGCCTTCAACACAGTGGCGCACAAATGTGGCCACTACGGTGAACAATACAAACACATCTCCATTTGTATATACAGTCAATGTCAAAAGAAAGTGTACAGCATATATTGACATGTTTTCACTATTTATTTATTCACTTTTTAATTTCAATTATTTTTTTTTTAAACCATAGTTCATACTGCAAAAAAAACCATATAAAGCAAAGTTTCGAATTATCGTGGGATTAGTCTTGTAAATATCGCCTATAAGGTTCTAACGAGCGTATTGTGTGAAAGGCTAAAGCCCACCGTCAACCAACTGATGGGACCTTATCAGTGTGGCTTTAGACCTGGAAAGTCTACCATCGACCAAATATTCACAATACGCCAAATCTTGGAAAAGACCCACGAAAGGAGAATCGACACACACCATCTTTTCGTCGACTTCAAAGCTGCATTCGAGTGTACGAAAAGGAGTTTCCTGTTTGCTGCAATGTCTGAATTTGGTATCCCCGCAAAACTAATACGGCTATGCAAGATGACGTTGCTCAAAACCAGCAGCGCCGTCTGGTGGTTTCAGACAGGGTGACTCGCTGTCGTGTGACTTCTTTAACCTGATGTTGGAGAAGATCGTACGAGCCGCAGAACTTAATAGCTCAGGCACAATTTTTTATCGACATCATCGACCTTAACAACCGCGCTGTTAGTTCTGCCTTCTCCAGACTGGATAAAGAGGCAAAGCGAATGGGTCTGGTGGTGAACGAGGGCAAAACGTCAAACAAACAGTCGGCGCACTCGCGTATCGGCACTCACGTCACTGTGGATAGTTATGATTTCGAGGTTGTAAAGGTCTTCGTATACTTAGGAACCGGCATTAACACCGATAATAATGTCAGTCTTGAAATCCAACGTAGAATATCTCTTGCAAGTTGACTAAGTAGGCAATTGAGTAGTAAAGTACTCTCTCGACGAACAAAACTAACACTCTACAAGACTCTCATTATGCCCGTCCTAACGAATGGCGCAGAAGCGTGGACGATGACAACATCCGATAAAGCGACGCTTGAAGTGTTTGAGAGAAAGATTCTGCGTAAGATTTTTGGACCTTTGCACGTTGGCAACGGCGAATATCGCAGGCGATGGAATTATGAGCCGTATAAGCTTTACGGCGACATAGACATAGCGCAGCGAATAAAGATCCAGCGACTACGTTGGCTGGGTCATGTCGTCCGAATGGATACAAACGCTCTGGCTCTGAAAGTATTCGATGCGGTACCATCTGCTGGTAGTAGAGGAAGAGGAAGTCCCCCTCTACGTTGGAAAGATCAGGTGGAGAAGGTCTTGGCTTCACTTGGTGTGACCAATTGGCGCCGGTTAGCACGAGAACGAAATGACTGACGCGCTTAGTTAAACTTGACCAAAATCGCGTAAGCGGTTATCGCGCCAATTAAGAAGAAGAAGAGGAAGAAAGCACCCAAATTCATCAGCAGAAAAAACTTTCAAAAATCAGCGCAATTTTTGAGCCACTTAATTGAATCAAAATTCAATAATCTATAAAACGACATATCTGAAGTTTTTCTAAAAATTCTGAGTAAAAAGTTTCATGTTTTGTGGAAATTTTCCGAATTTTACAATTTTTGTACGAAGTTCGAAACTTTGCTGTTTATGGTTCTGGTTCAAGTAAGAGCTGTATTTTTATAAAAAAGTAATTGAAATAAATAAATAAATGGTCAAAACCTGTCAACACTTGGTGTACACTTTCTTTTGACGTTGCCTGCGCATACATACATAAGTACATTCTGAAAATAAACCGGCTAATAACGGTGCATTCTCCACACGTTGTCGTATGTGGCCCGCATGGAAAACGCAGAGTGAATGGGCGTGACTGGGTGCAGTCAGCAGTGCTGCTGCTGGTACTTTGGCTTGTGACTGAAGCTGCGAAAGTAATTTACTTCACTCCACTACGTTCCATTCCATTCACTACTTAAATGCGTGTGCCTCGGCATTCTGCGGTAATGTGTTGCATGCCATCACTGGCTGTTGCTCCAAAGAAAATAGCATACAAATTGACATACACGCAGTTGTGAACACATTTCCAGAAATACATCCATTCTACACATACTTAGCTATAAACTCGTGTATGTGCATGCATACGTCACTATTTCCTCTGGTACAAAAATTTGTTTGTTGCTTGTTTTCGCTGTTTTAGCTGATATTGCCGTTGCTTGCGTTATAGCTATTGTTGCCATTGTTTTGGTGTTGCTATTGTTCAGTCTAGTTATTTGAGTTGTTTTTTCCTCTTTTGATTGTTGCCACAGCTTTGGGTAGTGGTGAGTTGTTGCTAATGCGGCAACGTTTTGTGGTTTTCTGTATTTAAACTTTTCATTTTCATTTTGCACTCCTTTCAAAGCAGCTTTTCGCACTTCCGTATCCTCTTTACCTTCATGTACACTTCTTCTTATTTATATTATCATTACTATTTTTTTCGTATGCCTTTACAAATTTTTGTTTTTGTTTGCGGAAATTAGTAACAATTTGTGTTAAATTTTGTAGCAAAAATTAAATTACAAGCAGCAAAAACGCAGTGAAAATTTCCTTTTTCCTAAGACTACAAAATATTGTATGAGTGCCGTGAAACCTGTGTGCAAGTGAGCACATTTGTATGAGTGTAGGTAGTATGTGTGGGTGTGCAACATGCTCATTTCCGGACGGCCATATTCAATGCACGTGCGGCTTCAGAACAATGGAAGCTCGCAAATGAACGCTTTTAAAGCGAAATTGAAAAATTCGCATAACATTCATGCATTTTTCCTGTTTTGCCGGCAACATGAAAACATATTTACATAATAAAAGGTGTTTTTTAGGTGCAGAACTTTCGATGGGAGTATCTGAAGAGAATCATGTGGAGAAGTATTGAAATGTGTAGCAAAATTTAGCAAATTGTTTTTTGATACAAAATTTTATAAACGGACAACGTTTAAAAAACGTGAATATTTATTTCCTAAATCAGTCTATTGCATTCGGGCTAAGTGACTTTGTGAATAAACAAAATTATCTAATTTAGAGCGAAATAAATCAGCACGTGACTCTGAAACTATTAGGTGCGTAACTAAGTTCCCGCTGTTTGTCAATATATGCCGCCAGCAGTGTGTGCTAGTCGATTCTAACATAATCTAAACGTCATAAACCAAGCTTAGATATATGGTAAACAAACTGCTTCGACTAATTTTATTTTGGTATCAAATACTTTTGGTTTTGTGAAAATGTCCGATTTTGTGCCGAATAATAGTCATTTGCGGGAAGAAGTGTTGATTTTCCTCTTTCATTCGAAAAAAAAACGGCAGCTAAAGCGCATCGAGAGCTACAAAAAGGTTATGGAGATGCTGCTTTAAGTGAAGTAACGTGCCAATATTGGTTCCGTCTTTTCAAAGATGGAGATTTTAATGTTGACGACAGTCCGCGTGAAGGAAGGCCCAAACCTTCGAAGACGCTGAATTGGAGCCATTGCTCAAAGAGGATCCGTGTCAAACGCAAGAAGAGCTTGCTTCAGTATTAGGAGTTAGCCGCCAATCCATTTCCAAGCGATTGAATGCTTTCGGAATGATTCGGAAACCGGGGACTTGGGTTGCTTATGAGTTAAAACCAAGGGATGTTGAACGTCGTTTTTTCGCCTGTGAACAACTGCTCCAGCAGAAAAAAAGGAAGGGTTTTCTTCATCGCATGGTGACAAGTGATGAAAAATGGATTCATTACAGCAACCCAAAGGAAAGAAAGTCATGGGGACTGCCCGGTCACGCCTCTATGTCGTCGTCTTGACCGAATATGCACGCTGTGAAGGTTATGCTATGTATTTGGTGGAACCAAGTTGGTGTTATTTATTATGAAGTGATCGGTATCGACTTCAATTGATGCGATTGAGCCGAGCATTGCGCGAGAAGCGGCCGCAATACGCGGAGAGCCATGAAAAAGTGATTCTACAGCATGGCAACGCTGGAGACACTGAAATGGGAAATACTATCCCACCTACCATATTCTCCAGATATTGCGCCGCCCGATTATCACCTATTCCGATCGATGGCACATGGTCTAGCTGACCATCCATTCATATGAAGACAACAGAAAATGGCTTGATCCGTGGATAGCCTCAAAAGATGAACAGTCTTACCGCGACTGTATACGAGATCTACCAGAAAGATGGGGAAAAGTAGTAGACAGCGATGGGCAATACTTTCAATGATTCACTTGTAACCATTTTTTCAGAATAAAGTTGCCTTTCCATCAAAAAACAGCAAGAACTTAGTTGCGCACCTTATACCCTCTGGGTTAATACCCTTCCTCCTAAGTGCTAAATGATTATTTCCAGGAAGACAGTGAATCAAGCAATAGCGAGCCTGAAATCATAATTTTATTAGGACGAATTATTTAAAATATAAAATGCTTCCTTTTGAAATTAAAAAAAAAATTAAATTCTATTCCCCTGTTAGTATTATTATTTGTATACTAGCTGCAATATTACAACGCCTTTGTAAATTATGTAAGATGGAAAAAATAAAACTTAATGGCCGAATCATACAAGAAATGAACTGCTCAGGCCATGGGATTTCACTTCTTAAAACTTTCTTGCAAATGCTATGTTTGACGACTTGAAACCTATCATTCGGTACGTCATTAGAGCGAATCAACGTCAAGTGATGCAAGTATTTTGGCCATTGTTGTTAATATTTCTGAAAGTTGGTTGTTGGAGGCAAGGAATACAATAACAACTAAACTGAAAATATTGTGGAAAAAATGTATTATTTTTAAATCTATTCAATATTGAAAATTTTGCTATAGACTTTTTTGGTATAACATCGGCTATGTTTGACATTAAAAACATTTATTTTTATTAATTTTTAAGTATTTTATTATTTAAAAAAATTTTGTTTGAAAACAACAACCGGCCCATTCTGAGCGAAATTTGCTTAGGCGCATGCAATTAAAATGTTTAGATAAAAAAATATACGCAAATACGCTTTTAATATATTGTTGAACCTCCATTCGTATTTATAGTCTGGAAAATTCTTTTTTAGAGGGAGTCAATTAATTTCCAAAATGTATTTATGTCCAGATCTAGCCACGCCTACAAACTAGATATTTTTAGTTCTTGTACCGTTGAGTACTGGCAACCATTTAGATACATAGACCTTGCAATTATGCTCCAAGTATTTTCAATGTGATTTAGGTCCGAACTTCTGACTGGCCAGTCAGGTGGGGGTATCGATCGGGTAGAAAATAACTCACTTGACTTCCTGGAAACGTGGATACTGGCATTGTTCTGCTGAAATGTAAATTCAGTATCCGCGTTATTTTCCACATACAGTATCCGCGTTATTTTCCACATACAGTATCCGGCATTCGAAGTGTAACCAAACATCAGCTATCTGTTAGTTGGCTTCACGTATTGCTTACAAGCACGCGGAAGTATTTGTAAGCGCGAAAAAAGAAATCAGTAATGAATTTCAAACGTAATAGTGTGATTGCATTATATTTGGTTGGAAAATAACAGTTCGTGAGCTCGATCACTATAAAGTAAATAAAGCTTTTGTTTATCGCACCATTACTCGTTACAATGATACTGATAGCATCGTGAAACGTCATGGAGGAGGTCATCAAAAGACTGCAACGTCACGTGAAATGGTTCAAAAAATAATCACATAAAAGTAAAGCTCAATTGTAAAAGTTACTTACAAGAAAAACTCAAAATGAACGCATAACTAACCACTTACTTGCCGTTTATCAAGGGACTATGCAACGGATTATATTATATTAGTATGTCGGTACAGTTTGTTTCTTCTTTGGACTAATATTTGTACTCAATACTGACTATTTATAGTAAAGACGCGCTTTATCAAAATAACAACAATGTTTTAAGAGTGGACACATAAACAGTTATTTTTTCTCGTTCTGTGATCTAAGCTAAGCAAATGTCGCTTACTGTAGTTTGAAATAAGACTTTTTTTAAAGAGTGAACTACATTTTTATTAAAAAAAGTTGCAAGTAAAGTTCAATTAAAAAAATTGAATACTAAAATTTATAATCACTTGCTTTGTGTTTTGTGCTTTTTGACGGATGTATATGCTGTCTTTCTCTACACAGATAGCAGAATATTAAAAATTTTTCAAAAAATAAAGTGAACTTCTAAGCCAAACCAAATTCCTATTATCAAGATTTTATTTATACCTACACAGTATGAATGCTTTTCCATGACGAATTTAAAATCAAAAATCCTGTTTTCAAATTCATCAACTGATATCAGAAAATCATGAAAAATCATTTGAAAAAAATTCAAGTTCCATTTTATTAAAAATATATTTACCGAAGCTTTTCTCATCAATACCTTTGCTCAGAAACGTAAAATTTGCCTTATTTTCGCAATCAATACTTTTACAAATATTCAACCGCTTTTCATTCCAATTAATAAAATACATCTTCCATGAGACCTGTCCAATCATTGCACAATGACATGCAATTTAAATACTTGACTGCACAAATTGTTTTGCAGCTAAATACAACTGTTTGTGTGCTTATGAGTTTTGGCTTGAGTAAAATCAAACGAACAGGGTGGTACATCTATCGCTTGGAATTTATGTAATTTGGTTAAGCTTTTTTGTTTGGTTGGAAAGGGAACCTTGTCATTCAAATGACTTCCACAAATGGCTTTACAGTCATTCTGTCAATCCACCACCGTAAAATCGTAGTAGGAAGAGTGTATTTGCTTATATGTATACATGACATCTGATAGACAAGTAACCTAACTAATTACGATTATCAACAAGCAGCACTTTCTCCAGGACCACTGAGGATAACTATAGACAATTTAAGTAATCGCTCATTGAATAGTTGTATGGGGCTGGCCGGTTTTTGACATTCGTATGCAAATTTCATGTTTGAGTTATATAATTTGAAAATATAACGAAAGAAAGTTATTCGAAACGGAATCACAGCGTAGCCATTTCGAAATGCATTTGTACACATAACTGAAGGAGAAATTTAAGAATTTGTAAAAATATCAGAAACCAACAGTTAAGAAGTTATGATGTTAATTTGAGGAGAAGCTTAATTTTTTTAAATGTCTTGATTCTGAGTAAATTATATTTATACATATATGTATATATAATTGGCGCGTACACCCTTTTTGGGTATTTGGCCGAGCTCCTTCTCCTATTTGTGGTGTGCGTCTTGATGTTGTTCCACAAATGGAGGGACCTACAGTTTCAAGCCCACTCCGAACGGCAGATAGTTTTATGAGGAGCTTTTCCATGACAAAAATACACTCGGAGGTTTGCCATTGCCTGCCAAGGGGCGACCGCTATTAGAAAAATGTTGTTCTTATTTTGGTGTTTCACCGAGATTCGAACCTACGTTCTGTGAATTCCGAATGGTAATCACGCACCAACCCATTCGGCTACGGGGGCCGCTGTAGGGGAAAAAGAAATACACTATTTTCGCGTAAATGGCTGTAGTCATCGATATCTCGTAAAGTATCGACCAAATAACTGAAATTTTAAGCTCGTTGTCAAGGTGACATCTCACATTAAACAAAATCTTTTGTTTTTTTTATTTGTTCCATTAAGTTCTGAGTTTCAGGGGATTAACAATGGAAGTCAACATAGAAAAAAATCAGTATATTTTACAGTGTTTCTTTGATGAAGGCGAAAATGCAAGCCAGGCCGTTGAAATTGTGAATGGTGTTTATGGTGCCTATACTGTAAGAGTTAATTACGTGCAATTTCGGTTTCATCGATTCCGTTCACACATTTTTGGTAAAATCACAGAAATAATCGAAGTTGACCGACATGTTAGAAGCATCGCCCAGGAGCTAAGGTCGACTATAACACAGTTTTAAGCCATTAGCGGAAAAATGTTACGCATAAATAATGGATTTCTTTTTGAAATGAAATACTATAATGGTACTTCACGCCAAGGGGTACTAGGCATACTATGAGATGAGACAAATCGAATTAAAAATGGGGAAGGAAGTAGAAGCTAAGTGTAAAAATCACTCATTTAATTTCGTGATGGTCTTACTTTTAGATTCCTACTTCCCATGTACCCGCTTCCTCTCATTCATTCACTTTCCGAGTTTCTTTCTCAAACGCCCTACAAGTTAAATGTGAATTTTCGTGTAGTTTGTTTTTTTTTGTTGCCTACTTTTGGGGTTGACTGCTCTTTGATCCATCCTTTTGAATGGAAAAAACCATTAGATTGTTTCAATATTTGCTTGATTTGCGCGCTGCACAGCCCAAGGACAAATTTAATTTGCAAAAAGATATAACAACAACACAACCAACAAGCGCTATAACCAAATATAAAATATTGGTACCAAGAACAGTGCCAGCTATAAAAGTAAATAAAGCAAACGAATAAGAGAAGGCAAAGATACAAATAAACAGCAATCAAATAGATCATTGGCAGATGCGGAATGAAAAGAATTCTTTTAAAAGGGCGAGCAAAGAGAATAAATAAAAATCAAAGTGATGTGCCTTTCTGCCATTTCCTTCGCCATAAAATTATTTTTTGTTTCTGGGTATTTTTAATTTTATTACTGATTTCAGGTTCTCATGCTGCCTGCTACTCGTACACTGTATGCTGCCTTTGGCCGGTCTATCGTTGTTATTGCTTTTCCACTGCCACTTAAACAGCGTTAAACTGTTATTTAATTGCAGTAAATTACAGTTTAATTTCACGCCACACGCCCGGCGCCATTAAGAGTCAAGGCGACGTTCACGTCCATCCATTCATCTCAACCAGTGTCGAGCATCGATGACTCAACTCCCTGCAATGCGACTGATTGATTGAGCAAAGGAACGGTGGGTAATGTACAAAGCGGCACGAAAGTGTGGTGCAATCGCCCCAAAGTATGGTAGTAATTGTAAATTAATTGCCTGAAGGTGTCTAGCGTTGCCGACAAAAGCGAAAACTAAATCGAATATTCTGTCTACCTTTCCTCGACATTTCACAGCAATCGTCACCCGCAAGCATAGACACACGCACCATTAGTATATACTTGAAGTACCTAAAAATATACTGTATGTACGTATGCCTGTTTAGACACTACCCGCTTTGTGTGCATACGTTGACGTGTGAATACTTGTACAAGTAATTTCCATTTAAAGTGAAAAATGTATGACACAGCGGAAATGCCAACATGCAAAAGCATTATATTGAATATCATTTTGACCTCTGACCCGTGATGGACGCCATGTACTTAGAAGTGTAGCAAACATGAGTTTTGCGTGCCATCTATGGGTTTATGCGCGTTGTTGTTGTGACCTCTTGGCGCCTTGACCCCTGAATCACGTCTCCGGCTACATAACTCAACCTACAATGTCAAAACAATTTTAGTACCGTGGCCCCGTTGTGCAAATGCGTTCACTACATCCTCAACCAAAACTCGCATTGAATCGAAATCATGACCATGACGTGCGCCAATGACGCCACCTACAACATCAAGCACACACTTTGCATTCATACACTTGTATGTGTGTATGTACTCGCGTACGTATATATGTATATAGGCAGGCCATAAAATGTCGCTTGAATGTTTTGAAATGCAAACACTCACGCGGCCACGCAAGCACACACACATATATAGATTCTTACATCGTCCTTTTTGTATAACTACATTTTGGATGTCGGTTAGTCTTGGGTTTTGATGTGAGCTGAGTTGGTAAATTGGTGAGAATTTGTAGGTGGCGGCAGCAATAATGTGCGAGCACTTTAAGTGGCAACGAGCGTGCAACACTTCTAGTTTCTTTCATGTTCTGTGTATGCTCTTTTTATGACATCGAATATCGTTTGGTATGCAGAAATCTGATTTTGCTTTCAATTTCATTTAACTGTTTTTAGATCATTTCTAAAGTATTGGATTCTTCTTGGAGTGAATAGATATTTCGGGTAGATCAGAAATAAACTCTGAGTTCGAACAGGTTAGTATTGAATTGCATTTGATTCGATTGGATTTCAGTAGGCCGGGAGATCACAGTTGGTAATCCAAGCTCTCAGGAGTAGATGCCCATTATATCTACAATCTAAGGAGAAGATATGGAAGAGAAATCGAGAAGAGAAGAGCGGTATTGCAAAGTGAACTTTTGAAACTCGCTTTAATCCTTAAAACAACTGACAATTCTGTGAATTTATACATAACGTTGTATCAACTATCTGAATTAATTTCACTTGAAAATGTCCTTTCTTAGTTTAGCTTTTTCAAGAAACACTTAGTTGTTCCGCAGGTATTGAGACTGTATCAATGGCCCCGGTCTCTCCTTTTGTACACACGAAACCGATTTCATCAAATGGATCGTGTAAAACTTGGGTGGATTATTGGCACTGTTTCCATTGAGTTCACCCCAGATCAACAGTTCGTTAATTCAACAGCCAGTTCGTTCAAGCAGACATAAGTTCAAGCTGGCGCACTGCACGACGAAATTTTTCCCAACATGTGCTCCTAAAAGTATAATCTTGTTTTCAGTGCCTTCCGAGAATCTTCGCCTGCTCTTGGTATTAAACAAATATCCGATTAAAAAGCCGTCTGGATAATACTCAGAGTGTAAGATAATATTATATAAACTTTTACTGCTGATGCTAACCAGCACCAGACACTGTATTTTCGCACAAAGTATACTTTTTATACAAGTTCGTCATTTGAGGTCAGCAGTAATGGATATTTCTGTGATATCTATTTAAATGATTCCACCGTATCCGAATGGGTTGGTGCGTCACTACCAATTGGGAGTACCTGGATTCGAAAGCCGCTGCGGGCACAAAACACCAAAATCATGAAAATGTTTTTTCTAATAGCGGTCGGCAATAGGCAGACAATAGCAAACTTCCTCCTAGTGTACGTGAAGGAAATAGTAAATTAAAGAATATCGATTTGTAAACATTTTATTAAAAAATTACGGAATATTACATTTTTTCTTAAGACAATTCATTGATTGTTTTAAAATACAAAAAGAAAACAAAAATCAAATGAAATAAATAAAAAATAAAAATATCGGTAATTAATTTGTTTGACCATAGCAGAATTTAAGGAGCATAATAAGAAAAAACAAAAAAAAAAAAAATTTTTTTTTTGCGCCATCCTAATATAAAGGGTTTTCCAATAACAGGTGTTATTTTGAATATCCCGCTATTTCGGTAGATGTCACTTTGAAAGCTATCCTTTTTTGATATTTGACAAGTAGAAACTACGCCATTAATAAAAATGGAACGATACACGCTTAAGGGAGGGGTCTAGGGTTTGACTATCAAAAAATCGATTTTTTGGAAATAGCTTTTTCTTATAGTAAATCATCTCAAAAATATTGTCCCAAAATTTCAGCTCAATCGGAGCAAAACTTTTGGAGTTATAGACGTTTTTGTCCCCACTCCTCTGCGACAGCTGCGAGCGTTTGGAGCGGAGCGTTAAAACTAAACTTTTTTTCAAACGCGTTTTTCTCGAAACCACTTTTTCAAAGTCCGTGACTATTAGAACTTCAACAATATTTAACCGATCCTTTTCAAATTTGGTATACAACTTCTATATATAAAATACCTCCCCCCCACTGAGAGATTTTTCATTTTTTGTTTTACATTAAGGGCGGTTTCCACTTATAGAGCGAAAAAATCAGTGAAAATCGCACTTTTTGCTTCAAAAACGCGCTGGCAACGTAAAAATTAAAAAAAAAAAAAATCGGAGCCAGTGGGGGGAGGTTTTGGTGATAATTTAACCAAATAATTCAGTTTTTATTATTTCAGGTGATTCTACAACTAGATACGATAGTCACCGCAAATCACCTTTTGGAAAAGGCGTTTTCGGAAAAGTTACCTCACCGGCTTATTTCCCGATATTTTCTTACAAAAATTTAGTACAATATTTTTGAAATGATGCTTTATAATGTACAAAAAGTTTAAATACATTTTCACTATTCATATCTCTAAAGCAAAGTCTCAAAAATTCATTAAAAAAAATGCTCAAACCCTAGACCCCTCCCTTAAACAACGCATTGAAATTATTAAAATTCGCTATAAAAATGGTGAAAATTTGGCAGAGACGGTTCGTAAAACTCGAACATTTCTGAGTCATCGTGAAGCACCTTGTCGGACCGCAATACGGAAATTGGTGAAAAAATTCGAGCTGTTGGGACAAGTTAGTGATGTGAGGAATTAACCCGTGCACGTCGCTTAAGAACAGCCGAAAATATTGCTCTTGTAGCCGAAAGGGTTGAAGAAAACCCAGGTGTGTCCATTCCTCGTCGTTTGCTTGGAATTAGGCATTCCACAAACGTCATTACACCGTATTTTGCATAAAGATTTGGGTCTTAAGACTTATAAAGTCCAGTTAACACAAGAACTCAAGCCGACCGATTTGTTGATGATCGTCGTGTCTTTGCTGATAGGGTCGTTGAAATGCATGAAAATTATCCGACGAGGCCTATTTCTACCTCGGTGGCTTCGTCAAAAAGCAAAATTGTTGGATCTGGGGCTCACAAAATCCAAAAGGTATTGTTGAAAAGCCTCTCTATCCACAACTGCTTGGTTTTTTTATTGATCTAGACAACGTTTATTTTCAATAAGACGGCGCTAGGTGCCACACAAGCAACGAAACCATTGATCTTTTACGGGAATAACACCTCTTATTGGAAAACCCTTTATTTATTTTTACAGATTGGAAGAGTTCACTATGGTTACAGGCATATTAAGATAATACCTTAGCTCAATGCTGCATTTTGGACGAAAAACAAAACTTTGGAAAGAAATAGGCCAAAATTTCACAAAAGTGTGTGGGAATTCTGCTGGAGAATTTATATTGTAAGGTGCTTCTGATAACGTGTATATTGAGGCGTGGCCAAATGGTATCTTTCCCAAAAAAGACAAAAATACTCAAAAATCCTGTACTTTCAGAAGAGAAGAATAAGGTTTTTATTTAAAAGAAAAAATTAAATTACAATCTTTAAGCGGTTAGTGCTTAATATTCTTCCCTAACGTAAGATCCAGCAACTTGCGTTTTTAGTTGATCATTGCATTTGCTTAGCGGATTGCTACAGCTCTCAAATGCTTATGAAATGGTAAGTGTGTAATGGTTTTGCAACCATCAAGTACTTACCAAAAGAGCACCTCTCACTCTCGTATGTCAACAAACTACCCCAGGTATATGCGAAAACTAAAATTTAAATTTTTTAGAATGAAATTTTAATATCACTTGTTTTTTAGACAATAATGTTTAAAACAAATTAACACCTCTGGTTAGAAACTCGACCAATACCAGTTCCCATTGTAAGTAGTTGTTTTTATTTAAATTCCGATTTATCTCCTCCCCTTTCTCTTTATCTTTCATGTTCATTTTTGTTTTTTGTTTTGTTTTGTTTTTTCTTTCTCATTCCTTTCTCCTCTCTTTCTCTTTCTCTCTCTCTCTCGTTCCCTTTTCCGTTCTCTATCTCTATCTCTATCTCTATTTCTATTTCTATCTCTGTCTCTATCTCTATCTCTATCTCTATCTCTATTTCGCTTATATTCTTTATCTTTATTGTTTTACTTTATATTTATGCAGTATCGGATAAAGAAATAAATACTATTTTGAGCATTACCTAGTAGATAATTTGATTTGCCTTTGTAAACATCACACCTCTACATCAAATATCTTTTAGTTTTCTTTCTTTTTTAGTCACTCATTTACATTTCATATTTCATCAGGAAATTCTGTGCTTGCCAACATAATCCTCTTTTTGCCAAATATAATATTATTTTTTAATTTATTTAAGAAAATCACTTAATTATTATTTAAGAAAATCACTGCTGAAGATAAAAACCAAATAAATGAAAAATAGAAATGATTTTAACTTTTAAAAGGCATTCAAGCTGCAAAAGAAATCGCTGTCTAGTAGTATTGTCTACTTTCATATGATATTTCTCTTTGGAAATAAGACTTTCTCCACATAATATAACAAAAGCAATAATATGACACACATAAGGGTGATAGCTTAGGCCGAGTTTCTCCTTAAGTTTAAAATATTGTTTTTTATCAATAAATAGAGATTTGAGTTGCTTATTATGAGATACAGTTCATGGTGAGAAAATATAACAACCTCCGATTGCAGAATTTGCCGGTGGCTGCCGCCGTACGCATACTAATAGGAAACACATTGCTTATCATAGGGATCGAACTCTTCAAACTCCTGACTAACAGTTGATTCGCTACGTGCAAGTGCACACCGAGCAAGCGACAATCGCAC
Source organism: Anastrepha fraterculus (assembly GCA_037575425.1). Classification (NCBI taxonomy): domain Eukaryota; kingdom Metazoa; phylum Arthropoda; class Insecta; order Diptera; family Tephritidae; genus Anastrepha; species Anastrepha fraterculus. Next base: position 14,456 of record JAYXIM010012302.1, on the reverse strand, counting down.
CATGCGTTAATCGATGAAAACTGTGCTTTACGCTTGAATAGATTGTATGTTATTATTCGCCTGCGTTTGTGTCCTCATAAATGTGTATTAAGGGGGAACGCCACTGTGAGGGTCAAAAAATAGTAGATTTTTGGGAATTTTTTTTGTAAGTAGAAATGATTATTCGAGGATCGCACAAAAAACAATTTATTATATATGTATTAAACTATGTTGGTGTAAATTTTTATTAAAAAATATTTAAAAAGTGACAAATTTATGTAAACGTAACGAGTTAAGAAAAATGACGTCATCTGGTGGCAGCGATAAAAAAAAAATAAATAATTGGCGCTTACACTTCTGTTAGGTGTTTGGCCGAGCTCCTCTTCCTATTTGTGGTGTGCGTCTTGATGTTGTTCCACAAATGGAGGGACCTACAGTTTCAAGCCGACTCCGAACGGCAGATATTTTTATGAGGAGCTTTTTTCAATGGCAGAAATACACTCGGAGGTTTGCCATTGCCTGCCGAGGGGCGACCGCTATTAGAAAAATGTTTTTATTAATTTTGCTTTCACCGAGATTCGAACCAACGACCTCTCTATGAATTCCGAATGGTAATCACGCACCAACCCATTCGGCTACGGCGGCCGGCTGGTGGCAGCGATACAGCAATGAATAATCATTTAAATTCGGAAACCCAAAAATTTTATTAATCTACATAATAGTGGCTATCGTTGTACGTAGCCTTTGTTTTTTTTTTGACAAAATTGTGATGATTTGAATTTCGATGTGTGTGTTTTTCACCATTTTTTTGATTTTCAACAGTCCCAAAAAAATAGTTATTTTCAAAATTTTGAAAATCGGCTATGTACAACGATAGCCAATGCGATAACAAAAATTTTGAAAAAAAGAAAATTTAAATCGGTTCATTAGTCTTCGAGAAATCGTTGCCACCGTTTCAAAACAAGTCGTTTCGAGAAAAACGTGTTTGAAATAAAGCATCGTATCGTAAGCGCTACTGAGCCGAACCAACGGGCGCTCACTTAAGTGCACATAGAATCGGGAATAAAGTGACTTTCGCTTTAAAATTTTTACCACATTTTCTTGAGTAGTTATACTAACAATTTATGCAAAAACAAAAGGATCGATTTTTTGGAATTTTCAGTGGCGTTCCCTCTTAATACCGTTATTGCTGTTGTTGTTTTCGCTATTGCTGTTTATGTACTTTGCACCATGTAACATATCCACATCTTTGAACAGCAGTGGTGCTGTAGTTCCGCTCTTTCGTCTTCCGTTTTTTGTTAATTTTTAGGGGTGCTACTGCTTGACGCGGTGGCGAAGCGGTAACCCATAAAAATACTCTTAAAAATTTTCAGACTTCACTTAACAACGAAGGTACATGTATACATGCTTGTATGTGTATATTTTTGTTGTTTTCATACGGCATTCTTTTTCGCAGCCTCATCCATTCAACCGAATCTTTTTAAACACATTTGGCTTACACACTGCGTATACGTAACTACCATTGTGAGCTTGTGGGCTTGTGAGAAGCTTACGTTTATATACTATATGTATGTACAGGGTAGAAAAAGAAACATTTTTTTTAGAAATTTATTGAAGTAAAAAAATTCAATTTCAACCAAAAAATTTAAAAATTCACAACCAACAAGGACTTAAGGGGTTACATCTAGTTAGAATTTTCAAAAAATCGATTTTTTTTTAATTTCATTTTTGTAATGTACATATATTTAAGTAAACACTATGAAAATTTCAAGTCATTCCGAAGATTATTTTTGAAGTTATACGCATAAATGTAACGACGCGTCAGAGCACTTTAAATTAGCAGGCCGGCGTTTAACCTTGTTTTTCTCAAAACTGTGTTTTGAAAGTCGGTGACCACGATTTCTCGGAAACGGCTAAACCGGTTAGTCTGAAATTTTTACACCGGCTTCTGAACTATATTTTCTAGTACTTAATCGAAGCTTTTTTAAAACCGATAAACATTTTTTTGTTTATACACACAATTTAAGGCCAAAACTATTCCAAAAAATATATTTTTTTTTTTGAGAAGCCGCCATTTTGTCAATAAATTTTTTTTTGCTTATACCTTCGATTAATTACAAGAATATACAACACTTTAATCAAATCCGTTTGGTTTTTTCATTTCAGATAATCCACTTCGGAGATATAGTGGTCACCGTAAAACGTCTTTTTTTGGAGGGGTTCCTGGAAATCTGCTGTAGCAGCTATAAAAACTGTTATTCTTGCAAATAAAATTTTTTTAAATATTATTCAAAGTTACCATAATATGTGTACAAAGGCTTAAAACAATTAATTCAGAAGTTTTCTCAGGAAAATTTTTTTAAAAACCTGATTTTTCAGGGCTTCTAACTAGATGTAACCCCTTAATACTTGTGGGCTGTTTCTGGCACTATTTCAAAAATGGCTCGAATTTGAGAATTTGATTTGTTTCCGCGTAACATAGACACATAAAAGACAGCCCTTAGAAGCGGTTTTAAGGGGGAAAATCGCAACTCCGAGGTGGTCGATTGACATAGCTCAGCCGGCTAACAACTTGGATACCGAACACGACTAAGGTGGCTGTGGTGTGCCATTTTATGTTAGGTTAACGTGGCCGCCATGAGGGGCCCACTTAGAATTGGAAGCTCTTGTATTACCATTAGTTCGAGCTTTAGTCCCCTCTAATTCCCAGTGTGACATTATACAATTTTACAAAACCAATGATCGTCTACAAAAATTTGAGCAATGATTGACCTTGTGTCTAAAAAGGTGTTTGCGATAATAGTCAATAATTCCTTATTTTAAAAACCACATCAAACTCTTATAATGAATGCGGACGTATATTGGCTTCCCTTCAATTACGTGCGGGTTTTCTGATCGCGAGATTTGGTATATTTGTAGGTATTCAATATCTTCTAGAATTTTTCAAACGTTTCATTCCGCGGAGTAAGGATATTAAATGACAGTCAAGATTACAGTGTCAAATTTAGCAGATAACTCAAACATATACCTGCACTTGGGCCACTCTGTATAACGGGAACTTAATCTTTGCATTGGGGATTAAGCCCATGCACGTGTGTGCTATTGTTTTCAATTGCAGAATTGTTGCTTTGATTCAGCTACTGTGCTGAGCTGCTTCTGCCACAACAGTCGCTGCTGATACCAATGCGTTTGTACTGTATTTACTATTAAGGTTTTTGTAGGTTCCGCTTTTCTGTTGTTGGTGGGGTTATTGTTGTTCTCCTATCCTCATTGCGCCGTTATCATCAACCGCCATAAAATAAAAGTTACTTTCTCCCTCGAGTAACAATGCGGCATAAAACCAACACAACGCATCAAAAAAAACAAAAATCAAAAATTCCAAATAAAAAATAGCTTACAGTAACAGCAACAACTAAAGTAATATAGCCAGCAATAGTAGCAACCAAACGCTTAAGGTCGTGCAATATGAATAATGGATTTCCTCTCACAATTTCTACTAAATTTAAAGCGAAACTCAGTTGGAGCTGCTAGAATTGCTTTAATTATTATCTTTTGTATTTGCTGATTTCCACGGATTTTACTTCGCTTACAGATACAACGTCTTGATTCAGTTATAATACCGAAAACTCAAATTGTGCTAATATAAGTACGAGAACGAATTTTCATTCTACCACTTGATTTAAAGGAAGTCGGATGGTCTACTGGATCAAAATCGACAATGAAGCGCTGAGAAAGTGAATTGCGCTGCTGCAAGGCACAATTTGGGATTAGAAATTCTTTTGCAATGATTGAAATCGACGTGTGCTTTCGCTAATGTTTCAATAGCATTAAAGGACTGACTTTAAACCGTAAAATTTTTTATAAAACATATTTTGACAGTACCTCAAACCCAAGGCAACATATACAGCTAGCGGAAAAAACTAAAGAGCCTACAAAATTTTAACCAGTTTGGCGATTTTTTAGCTCATGGTCAATCGAAATCTATAAATCCAAATTTCAAACTTTAAACAAAAAATACGCAAAATATTCATCCCAACCCCACGGTTTCTAATTAGAATTTATAGAAAAATATTTGGTATGCAGTTTGGTATACTTATAAAACATGGCTGTCAAGATCTATACGTGTCGTGAAACGTACGTGAAATTTCTTATGCATCTCACGGCAAAGTAGTACTCTGATCAGACCGTGAAAACACCGCGCCCAATATATAAGCAATATTTTTTTACACCTACTTAAAATGCACTTACCAATTAAAATTGAGCGAAAACTGAGTTTGTTTGCGAATGTCTGAGTTCGAATACTCCGAAGATATGGTATTTTGACATTTTCGCTAAGAATGTATGTAAATGTTCTTTATATTTTTTTGTGCCAATATACTGGTATACCTACATGCGTTAATTTGAGTATTACAAAACATTTTCAAGCATTAACAGTCTAGGAGCAGTCACCAACTTCGACGAAAGTTTCGATCACTCCGACTATAATTATGTAAGGTTTAGTATAAATAACTAAATGAACGTTTTTTCTGTTCTATTTCCAGACGTCGATATGGCGCAGAGAATTGTAATAATATTCTGGAGCTCAGAAAAGCAGAGCTGGCTCAGAGTTCTAAGTTTAAGTCTCTTTTACAGCACTTGGAGTTACAGGCCCGTAACAATGGGTCATTTCGTCCATTGCGGCAACGACTGACAGCAAGATAGGTTATATGTATTTGAGTCGAAGGCGCCACATACGTGCCGTGCGCCAACGCACAAAACTGGGAGCTTTCTACTTTTGTCGTACGGCAAGTGCGGCGAAAATTACAACTGTTTAAAGAAGAACAATTTTGTATCGCGCATATTTTTATTGGTGGGGTTTTTATTATATCAAATTAATTGCAGGAAGTAAATGGAATTTAAATTATTTTAGTCAACTCATATGCACTCTTGCGCACTCTTCGATAACAGCTTGAAAGAGAAGGGGCTAGGCTTCACCAAGTTGTCATAAAAAATGGATTTGCGTTATGGTTGAAATTATGGTCGCACTCACCGGCTACGACTACCATAAATTCTATTAAAACCCTACTTTGCTTCAATAAGTACTAATTTTATAATATTATATATTTCACAACCAACAAGAACCTCTTTATACACAACGAAATATAAGATTTGCTTTCACGAACAAAAAAAAGAACATCTGATATTTTTTTTTGGTTTATATGCGGCAATACTTTCATTGTGGCACCACGGTACATTTTACACATTACGCCGGTCAAATGGGCTGCCATAACGGACAGAACGGACCCATTGTGAAAGACCTATTACTTCTGAAGCAGTTGCCGCCAATCACATTGAATATGTTGCGGGACACAGTCGTGCAAGGGGCCTATGTGGGGGTTGAAACCAAACCACCAAAGAGGTATTAATGAAATTTAATTTTATTTTGTTTTATTTTGCTTTATATATTTTTCTTCATTTTATTTAAATTTAGTTCGTTTTATTTTACTCCTACTATTTTGTTTGTTTTCTTTCTGCCTGTTATTGTATATATCTAACATAACGAATCGAAATAAAAGAAAACATTGATGAGCTAAAATTTATTTCGATTTTGATTTTATACCTATTTGCTTTAAATATAAAAAGCAAACAAATAAATGAGCTATTAAATTTACTATGCGTACGGATGTAAATTTTCCTTCTTATTTGACTGTCCTATGTTGCTGGCGAAATTTCAGCCTAGCTTTAAGATTTCAGGATGATAAAATGCTAGTTTGAGGTTGCTAAAAAATCTCGTCGATTTTTTTGTAGTTTTTGTTTTCATTTTCATTTTTCCATACAAAATCTCCAGATCCATTCCAGTGAACTACAATATTTTGAAAATGGTGATGTTATAAATGGGATCTCAAGCTCAAAATCCTCTTCATAGACTGATATCGATGGGCTTTCAGCAATTTTTAATAAACCAGAATAATAACTGTAAACTAATATTTATTTCCTCAATTTGTAAATACCAAATTCAAAAATACGTTACAATGCTGTTACGAGTACAAAATAAAAAAGAAGGAAAAGGAGTACAAGGAAATGTAATGTAAAATACGTCTCAACATGACTTTTTTTACTGGTTCACTCACTGTGTACTTGTATGCAAATGGAAATATTATTATGCACGCATTTTCGGCTAAAGCCATAGCACTGTAGTATTTTCCTCTGACTGTAAGTGAAATGCAATAGCAGCAGGAGTCACATCTTGTGATGATGGCATACACTGCATGCGAAGGTTACCAAGGGGACTCCGCTTCAAAGAGTTTTGCGCGCTACGCAGCGGCATTCACTCGTAGCAGAAGCAAAAAAAAGTCAGCACTGCCTTCTCACTGTGCAACCCTGTGCTCAAAGTGTCATAGAAACAACAAACAGGAAAAAGAGCATACAAGGGGGATGAATATTTGAACCTATTATTTCAAAATCACAAAGTCGTTACGCGCCATATAGTGGAAGTGCATACTGCCCCGCAAGCACTCAATCAACCCTCGAAGCTTCAAAAGCGAGCTCGAAACATGTTGCTGCAGCACTTTTCGTATTCGTAGTAAGTAATATGTAATGGGTGTTGTTTTTAGATGCATAGAGCTTTTGATAGAGATTACATTTAAGTCGTTGTATATACAGTGAATGTATTTTCAAAATCCGTGTTAAGTAAAAATGTTATGTAAAGAAAGCTTTCATAGAATGGCTTCGCAAAGTATGCAAGAAAATGTTTAGCATTTAAAGGGACACTGATCCGCAGGCTGGTCACTATTTATCAATTTACTCAACAGACACTTGAAACTAAATAAACTTCCAATTAATTATTACACAAAAAAAGTATTTACATATATAAATATATATTAATTTTAGCTGTAGTACTCGTACAGCTTTTGTATAAGATAAATCTAATTCCAAAGACTTTGCGCAAAAGTTAAATTGAGAAAGAGTTCTTCTTATTGGAGCATTAACAGCATAGCCTTTCCTGCTAAGACCAAAACGAAAAACTTCATAATCATAATTTATTCCGCAACGTTGGCATCAATGTTACGCGCTACAGACAAATGCATTCCGAATTTTGGTTCCTTAAATCAAAATTAATCGCTTAAGTGCCAAATGGCTCCAATAAGTTTGTGGGAGTACGTCAAGTGATTGGTCTTACTAGGATTGACGACTTGCAACCCAACATTTGGCTTATTAGCAATATAAGGAAGGGTACATAGGAAAAATCGGTATAAAGTAGCGATTGCATGGTCTTTATAAGCCGCTGCTTAGGTGGGCATAATTTAATGAATTATTTATGAACAATGAATGTCCTGGAATTTCTAAGTCATAAAAAAGAGCCTGTAATCATTGATAGTAAAAACTGATTTATAAACATTTATTTAATATCTCATTTTTACTTTTTTTAACTATAATTAATAAATATTAGGTACTGCACCCAAAACTATTTGACAAGTTAGAGCAAATGAACATTGTTGAAAAATAAAAACAAAATGCTGCGACGAGTGATATTGCAATTGAGAGGGGAGATCGTCAAGGATGTGTTTTATCCCCAATGCTCTTCAATTTATACTTAGAATATATATTTGAAGAAGCGTTGGCATCAGTCAACTTAGGAATAAAAGTCAAGAAATAATAAATAATATACGATTTGCCGATGATACCACAATATCGGCTGACAATATTAATGACCTGCAAAATCTCGTTAAAGAAGTCAGTCAATACGGCTTAAGTATTAACACCCAAAAAACCAAATTCATGGTTGCTTCCAAAGAGTTTCGCGATATAAATACGTAGAATGTTGGCCTAGCTGTCGGATTGAAGCAAAGAGGGAAGCGGTTTTCAGTTACCGGAAAGTTCTTTCCTTCTTTTCTCTTTCTAATAAAAGTCTAATAAAACTTTCTTTCTCTTTCTAATAAAAACTTGACTATGACGACATCGGTACCTGAAATGTTATTTGGTCTGTTTGTTTGTTTGTTTGTTTCGGTCACGCTAAAATCGAAAGCAAACGAGCAATTGGAAGGAAGCAAATGCTTTGGCCACCGGGCATAAGAGAGTGGGCAGGATTAAGGACTATTGGGCAGTTTGCTCAAGCAGCACGAAGCTGAGACAACTACCATAATATTATATGTAATATTTTATAGTTTTGTTAAATTAGAAAATAAGAATTATTTATTTATCATATTTGCATTAAAATTAATGAAGAATTTATTGCTCTGCTCGCTTACATTCTGTATTATTTATTTGCAAATAATGTATATTGTATTTGCAAATAAAGACGAATGCTGATTTTTTTTTATAATTTTTGGTTGAAAGTAATTAGTATTTTTGATTTTAATTGTTTCTTTCATGAATAGTAATATCGTATTTTTGATGAACGGTAATGACTACGATTCGATTTATAATTTTTAAATTAAAGAAATATCATCAGCTTACGAGTTTTATTTTTTTCTCGAGCATTAAGATTAACCCTCATGCCATGTCGTTCCATTTGCCACCTTAATTCCATGTCGATGGGTCGGCGCTTATTTCTACTATATAACGCCAACAGCAAATTAGAAAAAGTTCATAAGGTATTTTCTAAGCTTTAACTAAGTATATCCGAAGAGATTTTTCAAATTTTTTAAATTAACACTAACGGCGTTCATAGGCCGACGTCGATGTTGAAGCATGGCCAGGGTATCCATACGTTGCCCGACGTTTTGGATTGCCGTAATGGACCCACTTTTCATCGCCAGTCACAATTCGATACAAAAAACCCTTTCTTTTGTGCCGTTGAAGCAGTTGTTCGCATGCCATAAAACGGCGTTCAACGTCTCTTGGCTTCAATTCATACGGCACCCAATGGCCTACCTTTCGGATCATTCCCATGGCTTTTAAACGTTTGGAAATGGTTGATTGATCAACTCCCAAAGTTTTTGCAACCTCTTCTTGCGTTTGAGCCGGATCTTGATCGAGCAATTCCTCCAATTCGGTATCCACCATGAACTTTGGCGGCGCACCCTCGCGTTCTTCGTCTTCCAAGCCAAAATCACCACTTTTAAAGCGTGCAAACCACTTCTGGCACGTTCGCTCAGCTAGAGCATGCTCACCATAAACTTCCACCAAGATACGATGACTTTCGGCTGCTTTTTTCTTCATATTAAAATAATGAAGAAGAATTCCCCGCAAAAACACATTATTTGGCACGAAATTCGACATTTTCAAGTGTGGTAAAAATATTGTTGTTTACGCTTCAAATAAAAAACTTATACTGACGTTTGTGCCTTACGACAGTAGCTCTCCAATGAATGTTTGGAAATGTGGATCGATGGAATAATAATCAAGTTACGCCATCTGTTGTAAAACCGCACGAACTTATTCATAGTCCTATTATATAAACAAATGGGATGAAACATGCACCGTTTAGTAGTTTCATAAAAAAGAGTAATGATTACGTTTTATTTTTTTTTCGCTCGAGTATAATGATAAATTCTAATTTTTCTTTTTTTTCAGAAGCAGTGATTCTCACGTGATTTTTATTTATTCACTTAAGAGTAATGATTGCCACCTGATTCTTAATTTTTCTTATGCAACATAAAACAAATTTTTTGTTATAATTTAGAATATAAGAACTATTGATCTGGGCATAGGTCTGGCAACAAAAGGTTTAAATTCTACACCAAAAGGAGGAATATGAGATAACATACGTACATACATAAGTATATGTAGGGTTGCGTGTACCTGACTAGCAACGCGGAATTTTGACTAGTTTTCATTACTTTGTGCTTGTTTTTTTAATTTTCTTTAGTTTTTAATGGAACATACATTTCTGTTTTGTTTTTTGTTGTTTTTTATATATTTTTTGGAAAAAGTTCTGTACCTCTAAAAAAGCACCCTTAACATGTGCATGCACATCAATACAAGTGGCGCTGTAACTGCATCACAAGTGGGCCATCGAACGATGTACCAGCGATGACTGCTACTGTGACTACGATTACGGCCAAATGCCTCAAATGTGTAAAGTTGCCATCATTGCTTTATCGTCTTTTTCTGTCTTTTTAACCGCCTTGTATGAGTTTTTTCTATCTTGCATTTGGTAACTTCGTTACGTCGAGGACTTTTCATGGTGCTTGAAAAGTTACGCCGTAAATGTGATCGAATGTGCACTTTTTCGTATGTTTAACGCAACCGACTCAAAGTGATTGAAGGCAACGTAAGGGGCAAAGGGAGGCCTGCTATGCGGCGAAGGATGTTTGGAAACTAGGTCGAAAAATATTTACCGACAAGTGACGGCTTGCAAAAATCTAAAAAAAAACAAACAGAAAATCTAAAAAGGAATGCAAAACATACAAAAACCATAAATGCAACACCAACAACCGCAAAGAGCAAAAAAAAGAAGGAAAAACATGGAACAGTCGTGGGTGGCGTTTCAGGAATTGAGTTGCTTGCAAGACAAAAAAAAAAGAAATATGAGAAAAATTAAGCAACGCCGGAGTGCTGGACTTATTGCGTTTTACATCAGCTTATATTTCCTCAATTTTCCATTCACGTTTCCCTTCTTCACCTTAAAACTCCCATACATACATAAGTAAGTATTAGCAATATTGTGCTGTTTCGAATGTCATCGCGCTCTTCTAGGCAGGCTAAGCAAATCGCCATGAAAAAAGGTCGCGTGTGCAGCCACATGTTACGGTATAAGTTTAAGACTATTATTTGCCACATTTTCTCAATACGCCGTAAGCCCATTGCCTCGCCTCTCTTTATAACAGTTTGGGTTGTTAGCTTTTCGACGCCCTCGTTGTTGTGTTATTCGAATGCTAAAAAGTGCCGCTCTGAAGCATCTCATCGATGCGAGCTTGAGTGCGTAGCGGGCACTAATACTTACATATAAAGTGTGCAGCATAGTGCTTGCAGGGCAACAAAAGTTTCTGTGACAATTTTATGACTCTATCTACTTTTCGGCATTTTTTATTGCTTTCATGTTTTTGGGTTTTATGTTTGTTGATAGGATTTATGTGTATGCTCAGCCTACATCAGCAGTTCCTTGGTAGTTGTTTTCTTACCGCTCGCATAAATATCTTACAAGCACTCATGCACATAAACTTAGACATTTTTCTTAAGCCGCCCCACTGGCGAGATGGCGCCTCAGATAACGGCTAGGAGGACCAAAATATATGTACATCCATATATACCTACTTGTGTATGGGCGCAAAATTTATGCAGATTTTTATTTTTGAAATTAAAATAAATATGACACAAATGTTTCATTGAGTGTAAAATATTGTCTTTACTTTATTAAAAGCCTATCAAAGTTTGCGCCTGCAAAGCTAACCAAAGCGACCGAAGGGCCGGCGTGGTGGTGTTTAAGTAACTTGAAAAGATTTGCGGTGATAAGTCTGCCTTCGTTCCTTTACGTAGTCGTTTGAATTGGTTTGTCACATTATGTGTTTTGATAAACATAAAATAAGTAATATTCAAGTGTTGAAATTGTGAGTATGTATGTGTTGTATATTCTTGCAAAAATTATGTAGAATTTTTGCTTTGCTTTTTCAGTTGCACGAACTGAAAAAAAGAGAGTGCTTGTGGGTTATTGCCTCAATTCCTAGGTCGATAAATACATATATTGTATCTTCTCGCTAAGTGCGAGTATGTGACTATGATTACACTTAGTATAAATGAAAATATATAGGAACGTGACTTAAGATTTGATTTTCATATCAGTGATCTCTTTGGGAATATTAATAAATAAAAATATTAAGTAAGTAATATGTGGAGTTGAATTTTGCTTGAGTGTATCACTAAATTACATGGCGATATCACAACATACACATCACATCATCGAATGAAATCACAAATCATGCAATTTACATGTCTATATCTAAATAAGAACGTGTAGCAGCACACCTATCGAGAGATGAAAACGCAGGTAAACTGACGATACCACTATTAGAAACTAACTTTTCTATGGAAACGAACAGGGACATGGGGGGTGGGGGCTTATAGATCCGACAGGGGTGGTTCTCTTCAGATATGACTTAACAGTGGTGGCAATAGGCAGATGCAGCTTGTGACATTTTGCATCAGAACAGTAACTGACGTTCGAACCGCCTCCCTCCTCCTTGACGGTAGTATCGGGGAGATCGGTTCTTTAACGGTACGGGTTCAAGTTCCACACTGTCGGGGTAAGGATTTCGATGCTTCCTCCTCATAAAAAAAAAGAAACATGCCTATATCTGTGCTCATATCGGCTTTGAAACCAGTTAACTGTTGTATTTACTACTCGCAAAGCTCGAGAGTGGCGGTACCGATTTGTGTTTTGGAAATTTTAATTATGGATTTCTATCAGAAATACAATATTTTGAATGTTTCGTTAAAATGAATCTCTAGGACTTTGAAAATTCCATAGGTATGATAGAAAAAGCCACTAGAGCTATGTGGGCCTATCGAAGCCTTTATGGCAGAACATGACTTCTACACTCTAAAATGATTCATTGGATGCATACCGTGATGATTAGGCTGATCTTCACCTATGTTTGAATTCCGAAAGTCAAACAAGTAACCTCTAAACAACTACTTGGTAGTTTTAAAAGACAAGCCTGCTTGGCAATAACTGGTGCCTTGAATAGCTGCCCCTCTGTTGCTATAGAAGTGATAGTATGACTAACCCCACTCTATATTTTCCTTAAAAAATGTGCAGCCAGAAGTGCTTTAAAAATGCAAATCTTACTTACTTTACTTACTACTCTTACAAAGATATTCTTTACATTGGTCATACAAGAGAATCTGATCTGTTCATTAACTATATGATTCCAAAACGTGTTTTTAACCGTAGGTTTTTGGATCGATCCCAGAAGTCCCAAATGGTTCACAGACAGTACTAAAACAAATACTAGAGTCGGCGTGGGAATCTAAGGCACAAACACGAAAATCTCTGAACCAATGGGCAAATGTCTTACCGTTGTAATGAAAGAATATTTGTTGAAGTTAAATATGTTTATTTGTTTATCGTTCCAAGCTAGCCATCCAGCTTGGCGAACGATTATTTTCTTTATTGTGTCTTACATACTAAGTACAAGAGTTTTTATAGTAATTTTTATCAATGCAAGCCAACAACAACTTTTCGGTGTTTACTTGTGTAATATGATTCTAGCATTCACGCGCCGCGCATATAATAATTACGTTAGCTATATTTGCGTTTACTTTCAAGAGTAATGAACCTTTTATATATGATACTTTATATAAACGGCACAGCACAGTGAATGCATAAGTGGACAATAAAATAAAAGCCAAAACAAAATGTTTTTATGAATATTAATGTTAAGGCATATCCGACTTATAATCATACTACACCTCCATTCTTCGGAAGAATGCTCATACAACTTTTTTTTTTGTATGAACATTCTTTTACATTGAATTGTTAAAATAAAATATGTACATAAGAGTAATCTTAATTTTATTTATATGTATATATTGTATTAATTTTCTAAGTTTAGACCGGTCTTTAAAACTACTTATTGTTGATAAATCTTAAGCCTATTTTTGTGAACTATTTGTTCTTTTGAAGATAACTTATCGACTATAGTAACATTATTTTTATTATCTATTGCTTTAATGATATAAGGCCCACAATATTGGGGTTCCAGTTTATGGGCCACTTCATTTCTAAGTAAAACTAAATTGCCTATGCTAAAATTGTGATCTAAACTATTTTTATCATAAAATGTTTTTTGCTTAATTTTAGCTATGTCTATCATATTGCGAGCTCTTTTATGTGCTACTTCTAGCCTAAATCTTACTTCTCTAGCGTAGTTATCTATGTTATATAATGGAGTAATTTGGTCTACATTTTTGAACTGCTGAAACATGTTTGGTGTTTTTCCAAAAACTAATTCATACGGACAATAGTCATGTACTGTAGAAGGAGTGGTGTTAAAACAGTATGTGAAGTATTGTAGCCACTCATCCCAGTCGTTTTTGTCAATCGATATGTAAGATCTTATGTATTGATTGAAAGTTTTATGTGATCTTTCTATTACTCCTAATGTTTGGTGGTGGTAAGCAGTTGAATTAATTTTCTCTATTTTTAGCAATTCACATAGCTCTGTTAGTATTGAATTTTTGTATTCTGTACCCATGTCCGAAATGAACGTCTTCATTGGACCGTAGGTAAGAATAAACTTTTCAAATATTGCTTTCGCCACTGTCTTGGCGTTTTTGTCTTGGATGGGTATCGTGACTAAATATTTTGTCATGTCGCATATTATTGTGACTGCATAAGTATTGCCATTAATTGTTGTAGGTAGTGGGCCTATTGTGTCTACCATAACTGTATCAAATGTACCTGTAGGTGTTGGTGTTATAGTCATGGGGCTTTTTAAATGCTTTGTTATTTTGGTTTTTTGGCATTTTTCGCAAGTTTTTACGTACTTAGCAACATCTTTTGACATTTTATTCCAGAAGTAATGTCTTTTAATTTTCATAAGTGTTCTGAAAAT